>JAPYYS010000893.1:0-37480 GCA_030522525.1 Campopleginae sp. 14b
TATATATATATATATATATACATGTATCAATATAGAAAAAAAATTGCTTTGAAATGGTGAGAAAAAAAGGCTCACGAGCAAAGCAAAAACGATTGGAAATGACAAGATGAAACAATAAACGAGATAATATATATATGACTGCGTTGGGTAAATAGAATTTAATATGTTATAAACGTTACGTTATTGTTTATTATTCATCGTAATATTGATTTAATTTATTGAGTGATTATTATTGTTTATTGACTCGGAGGACTTTGCGGTCCGATTTAATCGACAGGATGGAAATGGATTTTTACCTAACATCCTTATGTCGTATATAATACGTGTATATATTCATATATGTACATTTGAATTTTGACATTGGAGTATGAGAGATTCAGCCTTGGCTACATATCATGCGGGTTATCAAAGGTTTCCTAGTTTTTCCATAGATCCACCGACTCTCTGTTCTGTTTTTTTCTCCATTTATTTAACGTCAGGCTTTCCGCTCGTCAGGCACGAGGATTCTATGTTTTCTTATCTCTGTACTTTATTGTATGCGAAAATTGTGCAACTCTCTCGTCCACGTACACCTAAGGTCTATCGGCTCAACTGCAACGGAAGTGCTTTTCAGATTCATCCACAATCTCACAACCCTAGAACGGTAGACTTATCGCAATAACTAGCCCAACACGATTTTAAATCCCCTTCTCCCGTTTTATCATCCTTTTACCCCATTTTTTGTTAACCATTTCTCGACTTTTACTGAAATCGCCTATGCTCACGTGTTTCTCCATTAAATACCGAAAACAATCAACACAATTTCAAGGTTTTTCGTTAAATTTTACCAGAAATATGAATTTTTCAAAATTCGGGTCATTTTGAACCCCAGGTTAACGGAATAGGTAGCAGCAAAATAAACTTACCGTTCTAGTGTTAAGAACATTCGATTATGTCTGAATTCGCTCATTATTATTGTTCCAATTTTCATTATTATTATTATTATTATTAATGATGGAAAGAAAATCAGGACGATCGTGCGTCTATCACGCGGTTTTACGGATTATCGAACGGCGCAGGGAGCGACCTGCTCGCCGGATCGACGCATACACGCATTATTAGTATTCTCGGGTCCACTATTTATCCATGAAAAAAAATAAAAAATAAACGAAAAACAAAAAAACAACAACAAAAAATTGTATACTCGTAGATTCAATGTAGAAGAGATATGTTGAAAAAATGATGACGATTATTCAAATCTCATGTCGTACGTTATATTGACCGCCCCCCCCCCCCCCCCCCCCCCCCCCCCCCCCCCCCCCCCCCCCCCCACCCCCCACCCAAAAAAAAAAAAACAAAAAAAAAAACAACCAAACACCCCCCGCTAAGGTTACTCTTTGATTCGTGCACAAAATTCATCACGCGAGCTGTGTGCGACTGATTCGACTTTTACTTTCGACTATCCATCTACATTTTTAATTAAATGCTTTTTTTTTCAAACTGCGACGATATTATTTTTTTTTTTCTGTTTTCGAGCTCACAATAATTTTTGGAAAAATATATAAAAAATTGAAAATTATTCTATCGAAAGGTTTATTTCAATTTTTGTATTTTTGAATTAATACATTTTTTATTCAAATCTTTATCCAGTTTATCGTTTCTTTTATTTTCCACTTTTTTTGTTTTGTTTTATTGTTTATTCGTCAGACTCGGAAATGGCGATCCTGGACCAAATCTGCGATTAAATAAATTATTTTTCTCCACACTGGTCGATCGTCCCTCGTTGAGTTTTATTAGTTTCAGGATTTTAAATATAGGGAAATAATTTCGTAATCTCGTCGTAACGATCAAAACTTTTTGTCCTTTTAAATAAAACGTTTGGGCTCTGCAGTCTCGATAAAAAATGGTAACTCAAATTTTCTTGTCTTCTCGCGAGTTTAATGATAACGAGAAAATAAATAATGGTTTGAAAAATAATCATGTTGGACAATAATTACGGATACAATCAAGCTGCGAGCGAATTTCGGTTTCGTCCTGTTGCCTTTTTATTTCATTCCTTTTACATTTTTTCTTGTTTTTATTTTTGACTGCAATTTTTCACGAGAACTAGAAACAAGGAATCGTAGCGAAACTCTAATTATGACATCCCGATGGACGATGATCGAGAAATTTGGATAAATAAATAAATTAATAAATAAAAGCTTGAATTATGATGGAAGGAATAAAATGGAAATTTAGGAACACACACGTCTCGCGTTGATCTGTCGTTCATGATGAATTATTATTGTTGTTGATGTTGTTGTTGTTATGCGTACTACGACGTATCTATTACAGATATAAAGAAAAGAAGATAAAAGTCTGTTGCGTCTCTACTGTTGGAAAAAAATAATAAAAAATAAAAAAATAACACGATGCCATACTGACCTATTAATAAATAATAGAGATAAAATAGATTTTCTTTTTTATGTACGCGCCTATGAATACGAGACGATAGCAAAGAAATATGCGAATTTCGAAAGTATACGAGCTAAGTAGATAACGACAGAGAACGAGGACTTCTTCGAATGTCAGCAGACGAGAAGATTCACTTGGCCTTTTCGAGATTTCGATGTCGGATCGAACGAATAGTGTCTAGAAAATGAGAGAAACAAAAAAAAACTACAACAAATCGATTTTCATGTTGAAACCTTTTCGCATCATAATCCTGGCACGTCTTATTAATATCAAATCTTTCCGGAGCCATCAGCTCCGACGAAAACAACCAAAATGACAAGAACCTTTGTCTTTTTTTCTTGATCTCGAAAAAAAAAATAAAAAAATCGAAGAAAAAAAAAACAAAAATGACAGAAAGAAACTCAACAATAAACTCACGATCCTTTTTTCAAGACTATCTCTTCTATGAGTCGTTTCAAATGTTCTGATCATTTTTTTCATTCCTCCTGATATGCACACGTACACCATATGCACATACGCAAGAGGACGTACTTGTGGATCGCTCGCTAAATATATATATATATATATATATATATATATATAATCTACGTGTATAAAATTCATTCGCTTTCATAACTAATGTTCGAAAGGAAATCATACGAACGAGAATAAGGATAAAAATAAAAATAAGAAGAAAAAAAGAGAGAGAGAGAGAAAAAAAAGGGAAAAAAATGGAAAAATTAAAGAAATTCTCACGACCCTCATAATTTGTGAACGCGAGATCGTAGATCCTAAGAGTTTCTATATCTCGTTAAGTATAATAGATATTTGACGAACAGTCATTGACTACATGAAGAATAAAAATACGAGAAAAATGTGTACACAGCCAAGCAGAGTGTAAAATTATAAGCAAACGATTAAAATTAAAGAAATTCACTCAATAGCGAGAAAGTACACGAAATCAATTCGAACCCTAGAATTTTATATCAAATTAACAAGAAATTGAAAAAAAAAAAAAATTAATATTACAACAAGAAAACGAAACACGCAGGATCAGTAGCCATGGACTTTCGAGGTAGCGAGGAATTAAGGACGAAGGACGATAACGATAAGTTCTGAGTGACTAAAATCATCCAACATGAAAAACCCTTTTTCCCATTCATTTTCCTCTTCGAATTTTTCTCCCCACCACCTCTCGACCGTTCCTCCCCCTCACCACCCCCCCCCCCCCAACAAACACAAAACAAAAATATGCTTTCTGTCGTTTTGTTCACGCTGGACAGATTAAAAAAAAAAAAATGTAACGAATGACCGACAAATACGAAGGCAGAACGATCGAATATGTCGAAATGACTTTTTTTTCCAACACCGGACACCATTAACATTCACATCTTTAAAAACATGTATTTCGCATCGGTTTAAACGCATGCCACAAAATTAACGAATACTAAATAACAACAATTGATACAAATATGATAAACATCTACACATATATAGGGAAAAAAAGAATCAAAGCGAAAGAGCCAAAAAAAAGGGACAATTTTTCATTTCGCGAATCTTTGAAATTTCTTCTTTTTTTTTTAAATGAAATTTCAATTAAAAAGATTATCCATTTTTAGATTCCAGGAGCAACGAAAAATGGGCAATTTTTGCTTTTCAAAAATCTCAAAATTGTCATAATTTTTATCAAATTTGAAAAAATCCATCTTTTCTTGGAAAATTTCAATAAAAGAGATTTTGAATTTCAAGATTCGAGAAAAACAAAACGAAAATTGTACCTTTTTATTAGGGACTTCGGTTGATCGAAACGAAAGAGCCAAAAAAAAGGGAGAATTTTTGGACCGGACGAATCTCAAAAATGGGATAATTTTTATTCAAATTAAAATAAAATGAATTTTGCGTTTTAAGATTCGATAGGAAACGAAAGAAAATTGCAAACTTTTTCTCGAGGGCTTTGCTCGCCTCTCCTCTATACATATTGAAATATATATAGGAATATCTAGAGAAGAAACAAATTAGGAGGATAAAAATGAATATACGAATAGAAATGGCGAGGCTAAAGTTTCTCATCGAGCAAACATTGCGCTTTGTTTTTTTCTATACGACGAACAGCCCCGGAACGTGACGAGAAAAACGTAAAATCGTGGGTTCGTTAAAGATTTATTCCAAACATTGTTATCCCGAATAAATAAAAAGCAGAATCGAGCCAGAATGGGAAAGAAAGTTGGAAGGAGTGGTGCGTGAGGATCGGGCAAGTGAAAGAAAACGAGAGAGCGAGCAAGAGAGAGAGAGAGAGAAGCATAAAAGTCGTGAAAAAGAAATAAAATGTTATTATAAACAATTAATTAATAAAAAAAAAACAAATCTTGTTTCTTGTTAATTCTGGTACACCTCGTGCCTTTTATATTCGACACGGAGAATTGTCATTCATGAGAGGAAACGAAGAACATCGAGAATCAATGATTTTTCATCATTTTGGCATATTATTTCCTTTATTTTATTAAGTTTGACAAAAACTTTACTTTTTTCGTTGATTATACGTTTTTTTCTCTTTTTTTTCTACTAGAGATTCGATAAGAAACTTCACGCATATTTGCATTGCCATTTTTTGTTTGTTTTTTCTATGCATCTTCTTCCCATACCGTCTCCGTCAGGATCGCTATGTTGTCCAGGCCTCTCATCGGCGCGTATTCCAAAGTCCACATCAAGTTGGTAAATACCACTGAAAACCAGTCGGTTCTTATGAGTTTATCATTTTTTCTATCGACACCATTTCGGTGCTGGGATTCCATTCAATTTTCTGATCGAATCCATTTTTCTTTATCGAATTTTTGTGAGTTTCCCGTTTTGTTTCAAATTCTAATCGATTATAAAAAAAAAATTCAGACAAAATGACAACTAAAATGCTCAGAAAGTAGCTCCGTCGCTTTTTCCATATTAGATTTTGAAACATGGAGAGGCTCGATTAAAAAAAAAATTCATTTCGCTTACACATTTCGCCCTGATGGAGATCCGCAATGAGTTCGGGGCACGAACTGTTGCACGGATTTATTGGTGTGAGTCTCAATTGTGTGGCACCGCGGAGTTGGGCGAGTGCAATGAGGCCCGAGTCGAGCTCGACTTTTTTGTAGCTCGGGCTGTTGTAGTCGGAAGACATGAGGACCCAATTGAAATGTGCGGGAGAGACGGTGCTCGACAAAAAGTATGGGCGCTGGTAATACTTCCTGAGAACTTTGACCGCGTTGATGTCACAATTCTGCCAATGGACGAACCACTTGCCAACTTCTGGCGAGTGAACTCGTCGCAAAAATGCAGCGAGGTCCGAGGAACCAGTTCGTAAGTTGGAGGTCAAAGCACATGGCACGGTTTCCATGAGACGCTCATTCTCCAGGTAAAGCTGAGGACGTTGATTCAATTTCAAAAATAATAAGACGAGGAAATCAATTGATAAAAAAATTTTTAAGACTTTATTCATTTTTTCCACATTTTTCCATTTTTTTTTCAACATTTTTAGCAGATGCAAAGAATTTTAGAAATTGCGTTTGACAAAAAACTTGAGAATGTCGAAATTTTTGAATTTTAACGTTTCGAAATGTTGAAAATGAATGAATTTTCAATTTTTTCGAATCCCGAGACAAGATTTTAACAAATTATCAGCTTTTGTTGTTCTCGAAATAAACTCACGTGGGTAATGTTGTCGAACCAAAAGTAATCAGTGTTCATGACGGACCACGAGTCCATGGCATCGGTTATAATGGCTGGTGCATCACGGCTCAAATAATTGTCAACCAAATGGCGATATCTGACGTCCGAAAGGCGATCAATGGTCTCGAGTGCCTCGCAAGTCTGAAGACAAAAATTTGTTCAATGCAATGAAAATGCAAAAATTATTTGGAATAATTTGTTTGGAAAAATAAAAAAATTTCTTCGATAATTGAATTAATTGCGAAAAAAATGGATTAAGATTTTTAATAAATCGTCAAATTTACCGTATAAAAAGGGAAAATGTTTATTTTGATAAATAATATTTACCACGCAATCCTCCTCGGTAATCGGATAATCGTTATAAAACGGATTGTTGATCATACAATTTTCGTGATAAAAATGTTGCCAGTTCCAAAAAGGAAGAATTTTAATAGTCAAGAGACGACTTATCGCCGAGAAGTGAGTTCCCACAAAGTCGAGCTGAGCTGCGGCACAAGCGACTGTGCCGATTACAATGAGTATCAAAGTTGCTCGAAGTACAAGCTGCAGCCAAGAGCGACGCATCGCCGCGACCAGAGGCTGACAAATAATGTCCATTTCCTCTTCCGTGAATCCAGCTTGCTGGCAATACCTAAATTTTCAAGGCAAGCAAATAAAAATATATATCGAATAAAAGTTAAAAAGAAAAAGAAAGAAATATTCCAAATTTTTTCTTAATTTATTATATTATTAGTTATGATATATTATTATTTTATTGTTATTCTTTATTATTTGTTATTTTATTATATAATAAATAAATAATGAAGAAATAAATTATTGTTATCCATATTATATTATTATAGAGTTGGAATATTTTCGGTAATAATTGACGAAAAAAAACGTCGAGGAAGTGTAATTTTTAGTTGTTCGAATTGTCTCTGAATAATTACGAAAATGAGTTAAAGTTCGATGAACAGGGAGAAGGCAGGGGAGACTTACTTGTAAAAAGAATTAAGCTCATCGTCAATGAGCCTGAGCTTTTCGGAGTGGCTCATCTCATGAGGTTCCTTGGTGTACGGTTTGCGAGGAGGCTTGACGCACTTATTGCCCGACATTCTTCTTACGAAGCTTCGAAATAATATCCAACGATACCGAAGATTTTATGGAAATTAATGCTTTTTCGATTCTTTCGATGAGAAAAAGGACGAAGCGATATAAACGCGGAGGCTCGGAAGAACGAGACTTCCGGGCGAACGACTTTCCACCCTTTGTTCCTCGTCAGTTTATCGACATGCACCCAAGCCGCTCGAGGCATGCGCTCTACGCCGGCTGCAATGTGTGCGCAGGTTCCCTCCTCAAATACATATAATACCTGCAAAACCTTGATAAGGAGTATTATATTGATTTATCGCTCCATATGCCTCTTTTCCTTTCATGGAAACACATGACCCATTTGTTTTGATTTATTCCCCACGATCATTCACATGAATTCATATTAATGACATTCGCACCACCGCAAGCATTACATCTATTCATGGTAAACGCGATCGACATCGCGAAAATAAAGCTGTGGAGTCGCGTGATAGACAAATCGTGTGGAAATATTTCATTATTTTTTCCTTTAATCATCTTGTAGCCAGTTCGATAGCGATCGGGGTGATTCGAGTAAATTTTAAGGTAAATACGACAGCATAAAATCGAAATAATTCAGACCTGGGCTGGACGCGAAACGAAACTGATGTTGATGTGTAAAAATTCCGCAATTTTTGGATAACTGTAATTTTTCATATCCCTCTGGTAGTTCGTTGAATCTACGAAAGAGGCGCGACAATAGCCGCCATATTTGATCTCAATATTCTGTTTTCACGTAATTCTAAAACTTGGACCCTTTCTTTTGAATTTTTCCAATTTTTTCGAATACTCTTCGTCTGTGAATCATTCGCGGAATTAATTGAAACGTCCGTTGGATAATGATAACGTACAACAATAAAAAAAAAGCGATCTTTCCGTGCGCGTCGGTAACAGGCCGCTATGGTACAACGCGCGTGCGCCCGCTGCTCAGTCCGTGGGAGCAGGGAATTGTATTCAGTCCGTGTCGGCTGCTACTGAATCAAACATAACCTCTCCGTAGTTTGTTATTCACCGGGAAGGGAAATTCGTAAATTCAGTGACAATAAGATCGAAGAATAATAAATAAATATGCCGCGAATGCCATTGCATCTGGCGTCGGGAAGTGGCAAGTTTTCAAAGTTGGCACCAAAAACCATACGGCTCGTTAGATACGGCTGTGCCAACAGGCCTTTTTATCACATCGTTGTTATGAACGTGAGTTTTTGTTATAAGAAGCATTGAAAAGCTGGATGCTCGAGTCGAATAAATAGTTGATCTGCTTGTTCCGCATGACAGCGATTCAGGGAACAACGCGACGAACCGATCGAACAATTGGGCAGTTACGATGCTTGCGAAAATAAATACAACGAGAAATTGGTTGCGTTTAATTTCGAGAGAATCCAATGGTGGCTCGGGCAAGGGAACGTCGACATATCAAAACCTGTTGAAAAACTTCTCGGGCTCAGTGGATTTCTGCCTATTCACCCATTGACTTACATGACTGCATGGCGGAATCGCAGAAAGGCCGACGAAGAAGCTTCTCAGAGCCAAAATAACAACGAGAAAGAAGCTGCAGCCGCGCCATAGGTTTACAATATTACAACGTGAAAGGAAAACGATGAATTGATGGTTTTTGTAAATAAATGGCTCGTGGATTTAACCCTCAAAAAAAAAAAAAAAATTTGATAATTAATAAACTCTACGATTTCTAAGGTTATGTCACTCTTTCCCACAATCCTCTTCCCCCCTCCAGCAGGTAAGTAAAGCCCTTTTCTTTCGCATCGCGCGATGTCCCCTCAAAGTTTGGTTAACCCTTGACAGTTGCCAAAGAAGCTGCAGCCGCGTCATAGGTTTACAACATTATACCGAGAAATAAAAACGATGCATATTGCTGATTTTTGTAAATAAGTAGCTTGGGGATTAAACCTCCGAAAAATGAGGTTTGATAATTAATGAACTCCGCGATTTCGAATTGGAGGTTATATGTAACTCTTTCCCACAATGCCCACAATGTTCCTTTCCCGTCCAGCAGGTGAGTAAAGCCCTTTGTATCGCGCGATGTCCCATCAAAGTTTGGTTAACCCTTGAAAGTTGCACCGGCGTGAATGAAAATTTGAAAAATTTCTTGGAAAACGCGTCTCGACAAGAGAACCGGAGCGGCAATCATTTTCGCGATAATTCGCAGCGCCACAATCTGCGGTTCGATTCATTTGTCTCGATCAAACAAGGTCACGTGTGGCTGTCAACATTAAAACGTCATCGATAAGTGTCAGAGTGTCTCCAAAGATTTTTAAAAAACATGCATAAATTGTTGAGTCTGAACGCTTCGGGTTGGAGCGAAAAAAAAATATTCCCCAGGTGAGGCTCGAACTCACAACCCCGGCATTGCTCACAGAATACTGTCTTATAAGTACCGTGCGCTAACCAATTGCGCCACTGGGGATGTTGCTCTGCTATCGCTTTATTGTCGGCTAGGAATCGAGCGCGATCAAACAGTCAATTAAATGAATAAATGTATTGGCTTATCAAACAATACTCGTGTTGACTATTTCGAGCTCCTTTTCATCCCGAATCTTCAATAATTAATGATTTTCCGGTAAAAATCTCATTTCCAGACATCAAAAAATATCCATGCACGAAGGTGCCTCGATCGCTCGCAGTTACGTGCCGCATTTCTCGTTCCGCGAGCTGTTACTTCGCGCCATACTTCTTCAAATTATTACACGCAACAAAAACTTTTTATGGCGTTGGATTCGGTCTCGAAAATAAATCATAATCGTAGCTGTGGCAATGAATTTAAAAAAAAACTTTGATTTTCAACATTAATATTCTGTCCAGCAAAAAAAAAATATAACTTGATCATTCTTTTTCTCTTACATCACGGAAGGACCAATCAAAAAGCCAAATCCCTGTACTACGTGATCCAAATACATTTTTAGGCCTCATTCTCATAACTCGTTGACCCTTCGAGTGCATACTGGGTCGTTCTGACCCAAATTTTCTGTCACACTGATTTTTTCCGATCCAATCTTCGTTGTCATGAAAAAATTATTTCAGGGCCATAAAATAAGATTATTGGTCACGATTCTCGTGATTCGTGGACCCTTCGGATGCATACCGGGTCATTGTGAACCAAATTTTCTGTCGCACTGATTTTTTCCCATTCAATCTTCGTTGTCATGAAAAAATAAACTCAGAGCAAGGCTTTACAAAAAAAAAAAAAGCAATTTCACGTGAATCCAACGATTTGAAAAACGCCCAGGCTCAGATTAACCCAAGATGAGATGATAAGAGGTGTGCGAGGGAAATCAACAGCCAAACTATCAGTAAAAAATCGCCATTGTATTTAAACATCGAAGAAATGTAGCCAACAACGTTTTTATTCCACCCAAAAGTCATATCGTCGTTCAACAATTTTATGCAACGTCTTATCCCTATCGGACTCGCTTTCGTGATCCTCCCGGGTCGGTTTTGATTGAAATTGATGAGATTTTCCACTGATTAGTGAAGGTAATTGGATCGATAAGGGTGTGAAGAAACTTTTACTGAAATCGATGAGATTTTCGACTGATTAGTGTAGGTAATTGGGTCGATAAGGGTGTGAAGAAACTTTTACTGCTTATGACGTTCGATATTGAGGCACAGCTTGTTCCAGAGTTCCTCGAGTTCGTCATCGTCTACTCCTGTTTTACAGAATTTCTTGAGCAAATTTCTGTTGGCTGATACGAATTCAGCGTCTGTAACAAGAAGAACCGCATGAGACCATGGAATGGAACGGAATTCTGTTTTTTCTTCAGCAGAGCTCATGGTCTCGAGTAAATTCCAATGAAGAATGAATTTTTCGTTGGAGTTTACTCGAAAAATTGGAAAGATCGTGTCAATTAGGAAAATAATTAATTAGAAATATATTTTTCGTCAGAATTTAAGCAACAAATTGGAAAGATGGCGTCAATTATGGAATTTCATGGAAAAAAAGAAAAATCTGTTGGAATTTACGCGAAAAATTGAGAAGATCGTGTCAAATACGAAAATAATTAATAAGAATAAATATTTTTCGTTGCGACTTACGCAAAAAATTGGAAAGATCACGTCAACTATGAAAATGAATTTAAAAAATAGGAATTTGTTGGCATTTACGGGAAAAATTGAAAAGATGGCGTCAATTATGAAAATAATGTATAAAAATAATTCATTAAAACTTTAGAACGATCGTGTCCATTTGTTTTTGCTCACCAGCTTGTACCGGATGTATGGAAAAAACGTGTAGCGCGTTCCAAAACTTCGTCACGAATCTGACGGACCATTGGACCTTGAAGTATATTTCATCGACTGCATCGCGTGGATGAACGTAAATCGATATTCCGCCGCCTTCTTCTTCACATTTTTCCAAGGTCACGTGGCCTTTTTCCTTCAACGAACCCAATATCTTGGCACGGACTACACTTTTTCCGCTGTACTTAACAAACGCTGAAAAAAACATGGAATTTTCGCACTATTATCGCGCAAATTGGATTGCCATAGACGAGGGACAAAAAATAAACCAGTTTAATGAGCCTGAAGTTTGCATCGAGGCAATGCCAGGAAATAAGAATAAAAAAATATGATTCGTCGTTTTTCAAAAAAATGAAACGATCGGTATTTGTCCGCAGATAAATATTTCGATTCGCAAATCTTGGATCATTTTAAAGATTAAACAAATTATCAATAAAAATCAATATTTTTCTTTGCAAACTTCAGAATAATGTTATTTAGAGACCTCTGATTCATAAGGTAATGTGATGAGGTGATGTTGATTCTTACAGGATATCAGGTAACCGAAATGCAGCGAATCAACGAACTCCTTCATCCAAGGCATTATTTCCAGTTGATAGTTTGGAGCGACATCGTCCAAATCGCAATGTATTTCTTCGACCTTCTCGTCAGTGGAGCCTTGCTGCGGAAAGACCAGAATCCAAGGCTGACATATGTTTTTCAATGCAAAATGAATAGAGTAGAGGGGTAAAAAAAGTTTTTTCACTAGAATAATCGTCACTTTGTGGATGTTCAATATTTTTGCCTGAAATTTGGACTCGTTATTCATCAGATCTGGAGATATTCATTACCTGGAGTTTCATTGTGAGAGTAACTCCGAATTGAATGGCTGCGGTAACAAGACGTGCGGTGTATCGATAAGTGTCGTCCCGAATCCATTCTTCGCTAGCATCCTTGAACTCGGCACCGACGACATAGTCGGTGATCCTAGGATCGAGGTCGTCGCCAATCTGGCTGAGGAGCGGCGCCTCTGATTTGGAAGAATAACTCGGCGGTGCGATGAGATCACTAGGAAATAACGGGGAATTAAGGAATGATCAGAGGCGATGGAAGCAACCGAGAAAAATCAATGCGTTTCGCTATTTTTATAGCCCGAGAACGGCCAATTGGGGCCCGAAATCGATCTATGGAGATCGAAGGCATTCGCGGCAGGGAAAATGGAATAATCGAAAAGCCGGAAGCGAAAATTGAGCGTCAAGAGTTCACCCGTTTTCGGGGGTTAAAAGTGTGACGTGGAAACTCACTCAATGGGGACGTGGTGTCGATGTGTTGGATTTCTCGTTGCGCCGGGATGACTCGCTTTCTTACGATGAGATTTCGAATCGCGTCCAACCATTTCTCCTTCTTTTGTTTATACACGAACAACTCTTAGAAACTGGAGACTTTGATCGGAATAAATGACAATCGTAGATAACCTTCGTCATTTGCTGACACACAGGGATCGCGATTCTTGGCCGTTTTCTTTGCTTTTTTTCGAGCTTGCCTTTCGCACTTCAACCGTTTTCGAGAGCAATTGAGTCTTTGAAACATGCACCGGTTGACATTTCTGTTTATAATTTTGAACTCGTTTTACTGTCGCGATCTACGGACTTCCATCGTCCAATGAGATATGGCGGCGACAATGCCATACGGCACGTGCTCAACCATCTAATCATCGACAAAACCTCCGCTTTTATGGGTGGAAGGAAAATAATGATTTTTACGATAGCAATAAATAATTGGCGATTTTAGAAATTCAAGAATGAAAATAAGCATCGCACAAATGTAAAAGATTTCAACGTGGGCTGGAATTGTCGCTTGTCGCCATCTACCGTATAAAAAATCCGACGTTTGCTCTTTCGCTGTGTGTGAAAGTTTCACACAAGGCTGCTGTTCTAGTCAGAGACATAGTTTCGGTTGTTCCACATGTAGTTTTGTTGACAAACGTCCTCTGAAGAATTCGAAGGATGTTCAACAAAAATCCCGAAAGCCTGCTGCAGTGAAAATTACAAATATTTATTATAAATATTAAATATTGATTATAAATAATGGAGTCGTATATAGTTCAGGTAACTATCTACAATTTATTTACAAACTCATTGCCAGAGATTTATCAAAACTTCTCCCTTTTGTTGGTTATTCCAGGTCCGACGGGTCTGGCTCAAAGAAGACGGCGATTTACTAGCGGTAAGTACTAGCGGCACTTTTCGTTTTCGTCTAAAATTGAATATCTCCCCAATATCGCCCCACTCGCCCCAATAACAAAAAATACACGTTCACTGGAATACAACCATTCGACAACCCCTCGGGTCAGATTGACAGAGTTAATCGAACACGCGCATTTCCCTCCATGACGTTTCAACATTCTTTCTTGTCCCAAGGATCTTCTATCCATTCGTCACGCACACGCATCAATTCCGCAACTTGCGTCCGACACAATAATGACGAAAGTGATGGAGTACCTTCCGTCGATCTCCGTAGATCTCGTAATCTATCACCTGAAGTAAGATCTCGCCCGAATTTCATTTTGTTGCCAATCCTCATTTGTCGCCAAAGATGAAAACTCATTGACGCGCTTGATTTTGTCGATCCAGAGTAATTGGTTCGTTGTCGAAAGGAGACGGCGCGTACACAACGTACAATTACCAGAGTTCTCTGGTGGGAGCGCTAACGAAAATTCTCCAGCAACAAAAAGAAGAAAATTGGATGCTCCCTGTGATGAACATGGTGTGCCTGGAGCTGCGGCTTTTGGCACTCCGAGCCGAAAATTCAAGAAATAAAAATTTGAAGCCCGGCGAAACTTTAGAAAAATGTGCCGAGTGCTTGATGGGATGTTTTCGGGTTTGCGCAGCGGACAACCGCAGCTCGGAGGATGACACTAAAAAATGGGGCATGTTGGCTCTGGTGAATCAGCTGCTTAAAGTTTACTTCAGGATCAATAAACTACATCTCTGCAAACCTCTCATCCGGGCAATCGAATCGTCTGCCTACAAAGACCAATTCCCTCTTGCTCAGAGAATCACTTACAAATTCTTCGTCGGCCGCAAGGCCATGTTCGACAGCGATTACAAAAGCGGTGAGCTCAATTTTCATTTATTCTTTCCTCACCTTCTAGCTCCTCTACGAAGATTCGCTAGAATTTCCAGGCCCCGGCCAATATTTATTGTTGAACATGAAAAATACTGAATCGACTTTTCTTGACACGAAAAATTGAATGTTTTTTTATTGAAATTTGAATCAACATGTTCCTCGAATGTTTGGTCGTAATAATAAAATATTGTTTTCCAACTTATGTTATCTTTGGCAATAAAAATAAAATGCTTTGGATACTTTCAGCCGACGAACACTTGACATATGCTTTTGAGCATTGCCACAAGCTGTCGAAGAGGAACAAGCGACTGATACTAACGTATCTCGTGCCAGTGAAGATGCTTCTGGGCTACATGCCAAAACAAAGACTGCTGGAAAAGTACAATCTGATGGAATTCTGGGAGCTCGTAGAAGCGGTGAAAATCGGAGATTTGCGTCGATTGGAAAGCGTGATGACAAAGCACGAGAACTTTTTCATCGGGGCTGGGATTTATCTAATCGTAGAAAAGCTTAAACTTCTCGCATATCGGAATCTTTTTAAAAAAGTATATTTCGCGATAAACACTCATCAGATCCCGGTGCAGAGCCTCGTAACGGCTTTGCAAATGCGGGGCTTGGACGAAATCGATATGGACGAGACCGAGTGTCTCGTGGCCAACCTCATATTCGAGGGAAAGATCAAGGGCTACATTTCGCATCAACACAAGAAACTCGTCATCTCCAAACAAAATCCTTTCCCCAAATTATCTTTGATTCTTTAGTCCCGGTCACCCTCCTATTTAATGCAACGACCTTGTCCGACCTTGAACCAGAATCCATGGACGATCCTGAACGACAAACCGGAACAGAGTCGCACAGAGAAAAAATTATATCCAAATTTGCTATTGGAGTCTATTCAGTCATCACAATTTTTCTTCCAAAATTGGCAAAACATTAGAAACTTTAGAAAAATTTGGGGAAAATTGAGAAAATTCTGAAAGACCATGAATTTGCTAAAATTCTTTAGCGGTGCGACATGGACGCAGAGAATTAAGCGAAGTCAGAGCAATTTTCTCTCTGTGTGTGAATATGAAAAATATTTGTATGCTACTGGCCAAACGCCGTAACTGTAAATAGAATCAACGAATGATTGAGCGAAAGGGAATAAGCGAAACA
Organism: Campopleginae sp. 14b; assembly: GCA_030522525.1. Classification (NCBI taxonomy): domain Eukaryota; kingdom Metazoa; phylum Arthropoda; class Insecta; order Hymenoptera; family Ichneumonidae; species Campopleginae sp. 14b. The sequence continues at coordinate 15,742 of JAPYYS010000893.1, forward strand.
TCTCAAATTACATTTGTAAACTTTTTATTAATTACGCTAAAAAATAAAGTAATTCAACATAATTTCAATGACGACGATAATAATGATAATAACAATAATAATAATAATATAAATGAAAAAGAAAAAGGGAAAAAAAGCACATCAACGGATTAGCTAGGATCTCGAGTTATGGATCGCCGCGGTTCGTGGATGCGCATTGACCGTTAGAAAATCCGCATTCTCTCGTCGATCGAGGCAAAAAGTTACTACGTGTATTTTTTTTTCTCTTTCGTTATCCGCATCATGTTCCTTTGTATTTTTTATTTATTTCATTTCTCATTATTTTTATCCCTTTATTATATAATCGTGAAATTTGGTGTAAAAAATTTAACAACACTCTCTCAAAGTTGGAGGATTTTTTAGAATGAATGAAAAATAAAATCGCTTATTCCGTAAATAATGATTAGCCAGGCGGCGGGTTTCTCACCAATCATGTCGAAAACGAGTCACCACACTTCGTGCAGCACGCTGGCTCCGCTTACGCACTCGCAGCGTTAATTTAAAAATATCTATTTGGAAGATATACAAACTTCTAGAAAATAGACTTATAAAGTTCGATGCTTATTACAATATTTTTAGTTTATCACTTTATATTCCCCCGTCCCTTGCTCCTCCTAACATTTTTCTTTCCTTCTTTTCAAACACAACTCTCTCCGTAACTCACTTTTCTTCCATTCGAATTTCCCGATTCGTTTATCGTGGCGCGCGAAAATCGGTACGAAATTTGTCACGTTTTTTTTTATCAATAACTTTTACGATTTTAGAGTTTCTTGGTTCCGGGATGCAACAAAATTCTGTTATTTCTGAGTAGATCTCAAGATTCTTATGAAATACTTGGTCGGGACAGTAAAACGATTTAATAATAAACAATGACGGTAACTTTTTCAGCTTGATTGCTCCATCGAAATTCCAACTTCTCCGTCCGAATTACCATTTTCAAAAATCGTTTCGACGCTCGTGTCTGATTGGAATCGCGAAAACTGTTGTTTTACAAGTATTTCGAGAAAACTAAACACGTGACGCGAGTATTTTATCAAATTTCCTCGATTCAACTCGAAATATCGAAATTCATTGAATTTTATTGAAAAAACTAATCGGAGCCACAAAAAAATTAAAAAATCCGCAAATAATTTGAAAAATCACAATCGATCGTTTTTCTACGTGAAAATAAAAACAACCGAGGAGCCAATTCTTCGAGAGATTCGAACCAGACAGTGGCCCGTTAGTTTACACGTTTTTGTATACAGACTGAAGATAATATTCTAGAGTTAAGTGTGTGTGTGTGTGTGTGAGGAGAATAGAGCGAAATGGACCGCGAAATTAAAGAAGAATTGAGAGGAAGCATGCGGGTTTCGATCTCCACTTCGTGTCTAGTCTTCACGTAAGTATCGAGATGATTTATCGTGAGGAACATTCTCACAGTATCGACCATGACGTTGCCCAAGGTCGTGAGGCTTTGTAGAGAAAAAAAACTATATAACAAAAATTCATCTAAATTCGCAACTAATAACAATAATAACAAAAATTTCGATTCACCCGTTTCCTTTATCGTTGCCGCGCTCCTTCTCCATATTTTTCGGTCGCCCTCCAATTTTCTACAATAATAATAAAAATAATAATAATAATCGGTGATGACGTCGAAGGTTGCATCGTTGGAATGCAACGAAATTCGTTTTTCTCTTAGCCAAAGCCCAATTTTAATATTGAGAATAAAATTGCGATGATAAAACGAAAAATTTGGATGATTTTAAAAATGAAACAAATCATCGTTAAGAATCAATATTTCTCGGTACATTCCAACGTCGCGCACCGCAAAATCCTTCTGTGTACATTTCAAACAAAATTTACGCTCTTCGTAACACGCGAGAGAAAACCTGTCAAGTTTCTAGCACGAACAAGTTCCCAAAATTGCGTTATTAATCAGAGATTTTCATTGTCTCTCTCTATCTCTCTCTCTCTCTCTTTCTAGCAAACGGTCAATAATCAATGATCCTATTGATGAATTTTATAGATAAAGGAGAGCGGAGGAAAAGTTGAAGCTTGTAGTTGTTTCGAGGAAGTAATTCGTGGTCGACGGAGTGCGGGATTATTCGAGATTGATCAGAGACCGTTGGGATTCTGAAGAAATGTTTTTTTTCGTAGATTACCGGATGGGCGTGCAGGTTGAAAATTGGCGGTAAGTAAAGAAGAAAAGCGACGAGCCGGAAGAAGGAAAAAGTGGTGAATCGATTGGACAATATTATGGAGACGCGCGATCAACTGCGAAAATAAACAGAAGCCCGAAAATCTCAATACTTTGAATTATCTCGTGGGCAAAAATGAATTTAGCATTGAAGAAAAATTCTTTAAAGGGAACTTGACGAGAGGAGAGAAAAGAATGATAATCGTGAATATAAAAATTGAATATTTCGTGAAAAGTGACTTTTCGTGGTTGGTAAATTTATTTCTTATTGAAAAAGATATTGTGTGAATGTGTACATATATAATTTATATACATATAGCTTTATTCGCGAATACAGAGAAAAAACGCGTTCAGTTGGCTCGCTGCAGCTCTCTCTCTCTCTCTCTCTCTCTCTCTCTGTCTCTCTCTCTCTCTCTCTCTCTTTTCATTATATTTTTGCACGTAAATTTTTCTCGGTATTTTTTTACGCACACCCACATTAAACAATTAGGAATAAGTGTCAACAAGTCGATAATCACTTTGATACTCGTGGCGTTGATGGCCCTCGATAGTTGCGGTTCTTACACGCCCATAACAACTTCAATAGCTTTAGCCTTTTACCGTATTCCTCACCTTCCGACGTTCCCACGAGTCTCTTTTCTCCCATTATTTAGAAAGCCATCACCTGAGCAGGATTCGAACAATCCCCGATCGTCATCCTGTGCATTGCCATTTCCGTTATCCCGTGATAGTGAACAAACGCCGCCGCTATTACCAGTACATGGAATATTTGGTGACTTTGGAACTGAAATATCACCAAAAATTCTATCTCAATTTTAACTCCACACCAACACACAATCTCCTTGCTAATTCTTCTCTCTTACGCTCGCAACGAATTCAGTCAAAAAAACTGATGCTGAGCTAACGAAAAAGCTGACGACATACGTTATTGGAAAAATAAAATAAATAAATGAATAAAATAAAAAAATTAAATAAATCAGATAAATAAATGAATAAATAAATGAATAATTCAAGAATAATAATTTTTTTAACAAAGAGATAAATTTTCGTATCGATAGGAAGTGTTGGGCTCCTCGGAGACGAATAAAAGAGGGAATTGAGTAAATAAAGCTCACCCATATATCGAATTTTCCTGGGAAGAATCGTTCGGGTACTCGGAGGGCATAAAACATGGCTCCCAGTATGTAGAGGCATCCCATAAGTATAAGCCAGCCAAGAGACGCCTGACTGATGGCTTTGAACCAGCCCTCAGCGATGGCGTAATGAACGGCCGGTATGACCTGTGCATAATTAATTAGTTTGATTATCAAAGTTGCTTCTTTTTTATTTGCATGTGCGGGAGCCGGGGAGGGGAGGGGGGGGGGATGAGGTAAAGTTCGACGATTAGTTCTTACCCCGCTGAGTCCAAATCCCATAAATACGCCAGCTCTCAGTGGCCTGTAGTTTGGCTCACCGAATCTCTCCCACAGGGAGACAACGATGCTCGTTATGCCGAGGACCACGACGACCGAGAGATATATGAGCTTTGGTTGATAGTCACAGTAAAAACCGTAATAAAGCCACGGCACGAAACTCCCCATAATGAGCATCGCGATGCCGCAATAATCGAGCTTGGAAAATAATTTTCCGACGCACTCGCTGTGGCAGTGTACGGTGTGAAAGGCGAACGAGAGACCGAGGCATAAAATAGCACCGGCAAAGAAAGTCGCGAATACGAGCTTCTCCTCGAGCTGGATCTCGACGGGAGGACGACTGAGAAAAAATGCGGCTATTCCTATAAAAGCTACGCAACCTGCAACCGGATAAACTCGAGTCATAAAAATGCACATTACCCTTTCCGTGTACACACTGGGTCAAATTGACCCGGGCTCAAATTTGCAGTTTTTTCAATTTCTTTATGTTTTTTTCATGAAAATGAATGAATTGGTCCGGGTCTATGAGACCCATGTGTCGAGCCAGGCTTCTTCTTATATTACTCAAATGTAATGGATCTCGTGTGGAAAAAATTACCAAGTAAATGAGTCCATATGTTGCCGGTTTCTGTGTGGATGCGGAAAATGCTTTTGAAGCAAGCGTAGAAGGAAGGTAAAGGTGGTCTGTGCCCGGCGTGAAGGAAATCGTTGTCCTGTAACCATCTTGGGAGATTTCTAAAGTGACACTGCTTCCACGAAGCTTCCCAGACCTTTGACAAAAGTTGATCTCATTATTTTTACTTCATTACGAAAATTCGATCGTAAAGCCAATTCTGGCCTCGTCCTTAATATTTTTTACAATTTTTTCGAATCTCTGATATTTATTTTACCAACGTCGTCGTCTCTGGAATGAAAAAGTAACGTCAATGAAAAGTAAATTCCATTTTCCATCGATTATTTGCGATCAATGGTGTTAATTGCCTTCCCAGAAAAATTGATCATCTCCGGTGACAGGAAAAATTCCCAAGAGCAAAGAAATTGGTCGCTAAAATTCGATTTTCTTGTGCAATCGTTCCAGCTACGTAGTAATTCGAAAAACAGACATTGTCACGTCACAGGTCACCTCAGATTCGAGTACGTCAAGCTGAACGAGGCTCGGACTAACTTTCCTACCAACAATTGACCTCCAGCCGGACTTTCTTAATCGCTATAACGTTACTCGGTAATTTCTCTTCGTTATGGAACATTCTATAACGCTTGAGGTTTATTTGAGAATGACGTTCTTGTAATTATTACTTAATGAGTATCATTATGGGAAAATTTAAAAGAAAACGATTTCATGAAGTTGGAGTTGGCGTTTTTTTTCTTTCTCCCGGAACGTCACATTTTTCGTAAAAATGTGTGCAAAGTAATAAATCGGATAATTAAAAAAACAAAAAAATTATCATTAAAAATCAATATTCTTCGTTTTTTCTTTGTCAAAGGCCATTATTTATATTCAGAATTAAATTGTGATGATAAAACTATCGATTTTTGTCCCCGGAAAAATATATCCGCCCGAAAAATTTAGCTCATTTTCAAAATAAAACAAATAATCAATAAAAATCAATATTTTTCGTTTTTTTTCTTCGTTTGCCAAAGGCTATTTGCCCTGGTACGTACTTTTCGGACAAACTCCTCGGCCTGCTCAGCTGCGTTATGGGCGAGTGCACCCAAGTCTATTTCGTCGCTGAGAACTCCAGCTTTCAAGACTTCGGTCATCTGTATGGAGACGAAAAAGAAAATTGTTTAGAGGAGGACGATGAGAGCTTGTGGGGGAGAGTTTGGTGAAAGAAAAACGGATTGGAACCTCGCAATCGAGGAGATGATCGTCCTCGGGAGTCGAGGGCAAAGGACAACCGACTCCATCCTCTTCTTCGGCTAGACAACTGGCGTCATCGTCCTCAAGCAGCTCCTTTACTTCGTGGAGACCAGGCACCTCGCTTGACAGCGATACTCGGTCGCTCCATGGTATACGATGCCGAAGACCGATCTCACTATCCAAACCCAAACGAATTTCTTCCGTGTCCTCGACTATTTCGTCGTCGTGGCCCGACATTCTCGATTCCTATTTGGCTCTTAATTATTTTTACCTCTCGATATTCCTTCTGAAAAAAGTAAAACAAACACCACGTTCATTACTCCTCATACGGTCTCAAACGATTCGCTAAATAAGTACGAAAAATATTGATTTTTATTGTGACGTTGAAGTTTGCCTTTTTTCGTGGCCAAAGGCCATTATTAATATTCAGAATTGAATTTCGATGAAAATCGGATCATTTTGAAGATTTCACAAATTTGCATTGAAAATCAATATTTTTCGTTGCACCCCAAAGTCAAATCGAATCAAATCAAAGACAAAATCAAATTTCAGCTCACATTTACAATTTTCTTTCCAGATCGTAACGAACGTTGCGAAACTGGAATATAATGTAGCAGAAAAATATTTGTCTTTTCGAGAGATTCGCGATAACACGAGCCTAAGCAGTCCGTCTGTTAAGGAGGTAAACAAAAAATGAGTTTGGACTAAGAGGAAAATAAGTTAATCAACCGAGACGAAGATACTGCTCACACTATGACCCTCAAGGTCACGCTGCTCAATAACATTTTCGCAACGTCAAACGACGATCGACCTTGGGACTATTTACACCAGCTAGACGATAAATTTATATCGAGTTGAAACGTAACTATTAAGATCGTGATAATAAGCCAAGACTCTCTATAAATCTCTGGTGATGCTTACAAATCGATTCCTTCCATCGAGATCGAAGAATTAATCATTTTTCACAGTGCCAAGCATGAAAAAGTATTTTCCTTCACCGAAGCTCGTTATTTTAATTCAGTGATTTTTTATTGTAATGATAAAACGATCGATCTTGCCCCCAGAAAAATCAATTGGCTCGAAATATTTGGATAATTTAAAAAATTCAATCAATCGTCAATCAAAAGAAATATTTCCATCGCATTCCAATGTTACAACCTTCAGCATCATACTGAAGTTTGCATCGTTGCAGAAAAACGAAACATTTCATTTTCAATTAATATTTTGATAATTAATCCAATTTTTACATTTTTCTTTTTGTAATTTTAGCTTTTGAATAACAAAAAAGTCTGCCGCACGATTCTTGACAAATACTTTCAAAAAATTTGGTAATCTGCTTGAAAGAATAATCAATTTTCATCATTCCATCGTTGGAATGCAAGCAAATTTTTTTTCTTCTTTGCCAAATCTCATTATTCTCATGGAGAATTTAATTGTCAGGATCAAACGATCAGTTTTTCTTCCTAGAAAAATATATCGGCTCGAAAAGTTTCCATCATTTTGAAGATTAAACAAATAATCAATATTCTTCGTTGCATTCCAACGCCGCAAACTCTATGTCATAAGATTATACTCTTTTTCCTTTACTTTCTTACTCCCAGTGTATACAAAATTTAGAACCTTTCAAGAACAAGAACAAATTCCCACAGTTTATGACAATGTGGTATTTTTGGTTGATTGATTTTTTGGCGCTCCTCAACTTTGATAATCGAGGATCGACGACATCGATGGAACCCCGTTGGACAGATGGAAGCCCTGACTCGACGATAATTCCCCCAAAGACGCAGTGATTTTGAGTTTTTCAGATTTTGCCTCTCCGACGAGGTGCGGCCAAGTAAAAAAATCACCTTTGCCCCGTCGAGCGACGTTTGAGATTATTTAAACTATTGCCCGGCAGGCCGGTCAACGTGGCAACGACACTCCGGCAGAATGTTTGCCGGGCAAAAAATGTTAAGATTTCAAGACTCGACCGCAAAATTACAGAGTGACCAGGCAGAAATCTTACTGGACGCGATTGTGAATGTCCGTTGGACAATGGATCCTGACTCAATTATGCGATTGTGAATAAACGATTTCGGGATATGGAAAAAAGTACCTGAACACTGTACGGCCGATGCGATTTTCGGGAGAAAATCAGTTCGACAAATTCACGTAGCAACAAGGAAAAATTAACATTTCGTGCGATCCATGAAAAGGAAGAAAAAAAAGAGCACGGAAATCCAGTTTCCAGGCAGATTTATTCACGTAAAGTTCACTGGATCGCGATGTTTTTAGCCGCGGCCAGGAATTACGAGGAGAAGCAGAAAATACGATCGTATGCGGTGAGATAATCAGATTAGATAAGAGCGGAGCGTTGAAAACAGGAAAAAAGTGGTTTAAAGTTTGAAAAACATGTTTGGATCCACGCGAAGGGTTTAACGGTTCAATAGTTCGTTCGGTTCCGTAAACTCGCGAGCAATGACACACGGACACAAGCCGTATGTACGCTCGAATGGAATAGAAATCACAAGCACGCACTCGTAAATTTAGGCAGATTTATTTTTGCCTGTGTTGGCAAAAAAAAAGCGTATTCGCGTATGTGCAATTTCGTGTTAATGAAGGAACGAGCTTATTTCCGGAGTGAGGAATATCGATGTCGATTATAAGTTTTGAAAAAAGATCCACTTGCCTGAAATAATTCCGCGTCGAGACGTTTATCGTCCGCGACGATCGAGACGAATTTGCGCCTGACCCCGCAGCCCCTCTCAATGATAACCACAAGCAGTTGCAATAAAACTGTGTGCCAAAAGTTGTAAACGCGTAGATTTTGAGTTTGTCGACGATTTTCAATTCGTCCGAAAGTTATCACGCTCCAACCGCGCGGTGCTTTCACTTTTCGCAAATGTCAGTGTGTATAAAAAAAGGTAGAATTTTAATGTGGAATATTTTTTAATGACGCGCTATGAAACTTGTTAATTTGTATGATCGTCGTGAACGCGAGAAAAAAATTCAATACACTACTCCACTCTCACTGTCTCAACCGTGAATGCGTTTATGCAGTTTATATCGATGTAGTGTGGATTTAGTGAGCGCCTGTGTGTGTCTCTCACTGCGCGCTGAGATCCAGACGATCCAGCGATCTAATTCTAATCGTATTTCCACGTGGCAGCCATATTGTTTTTATACACATGTCAAAAACATAATTCTCCGCGCTCCTCATTGGATCCTTCGTTCACGGACATTTTTATGCTACTCCTTTTCATTGGCTACGTATTTACGGAACCGCCAGACCTCGAGGTGGAAGTGGCAAATGAAAAAAGATAAAACAATGTATGCGAGAGAAAAGTGTAATCGCGTGTCGTCGAGCCGATGACGTCGTCGTGTTGCCGAACCCAAGTGCACACGCAAATTCCCGCGGCAACTTTGAACTTCCATATAGAAATATCCTTTTTTCTCAATCGGAGCATCAACCTACCGGAAGAAAAAAAAACGATCCTAACCTCTGAAGTAACTCGCGCTCAATAAATAGTTCGAGTCGCCATTTTTTCTCCAATAAATCGATATGAAATTCTCGTTCGGACCACCGTAGAGAAATGAAGGAGGTTATTGTCCATCTTTTTGTTTGTTAAAGCGAGTGATTAGTCGGTGTCTCGCCACCGTGAGTACGAGAGAGATAGCTGTAATTTTTAAAATTGAATATTTTGGACATGGTTTGCTCAATAAAAAAAAAGCCCCTGTCAGGAGAATTTTGCCATTTTTCCAGCGTAGGCTGACAGGGCCTTTTTTCGATTAGTCAAACGACGGCGAAGAGTTTCCATTCCGAAAATTCGAGGTGAGGTTAGGTCGAAGAATAAAGCAGTTTGTATCGTTTGGAAAAATGCGGCGTTCATTCAACAAGCTCACTCATCATATTTACATGATTAAACGTCGAACTAATTACATGGAATAATTACAAGTACGTTCGTTGTTTGATCACTGTGAAAAATATATTTGCATTTCGCTTTGTCATAAATAACATGAAAAATGTTCTTACGCGTATCGTTTTGGTCGAGAGCCTCCCCATAAATATAACAGCAGTTCCAAAGGTACGTGTCCGTGGAAAATTCGACAAAAATCGAGACTTCCATGAAGATGCTGTTTGCTTTGGTGACGAAATTCAAATGTTTCGTGTCGCTTCGGTCTTTATTGTAAAAAAAAAACGAAAAAATATTGGCAGAGCAACTTTGATCGTATTTTTTTCGAAACAGTCGACAATTTTCGACGGACGGAACTTCAGGAAAATGGTACAAAGATTAAAAATGAAATCTACTCCCTTCTAGACTCTCCATCAACTTCTCTCGTCTTTTCTTCGACTTTTAGCCTTCGAGTTGGAATACAAATAAAAAATAAGTAAGTCTCTGGCTCCGATTCTCGTAAACACTTTGGCATTGCAAAGTAAAAATCACGCTTGGGGTAACGACTTTAATAGTCGTCGATAAGTACTTCGCAGCAGAACAAATTCTCATCGCATCTATTTTTTATCACGTGAGAATGTAAAAAATAGTCCCCGCCAATGGGATTCGATGATTTTTTACAAAAATTCTGGCTCATTTTCGTATCGCAGCTTTACACAACACTGCATCCCGTTTCTCTTCGAACAATGCGACTAAACACTTATGAAATATTTCATGGAGTAACATTTGCGAGAATGAACGAATCGGATGGAGCGAAATTAGTCGCTTACGTTTCCACTTTTCGTGACGTTTTTCCAAACGTTTTACTAAGAATTATAAAAAATGCAACGACTCCAATAATTCGGAGATTATTCGAGATTTTTCTGACATTTTCTTGCCTCGAAATTGGCGGGAATCACGTGACAGGACGAAACAAGGACCCACAGGATCCTGGAGCGTTAAATAACGAGGAAGAATGTTCGTTCTGTGATCTCTAACGAATCTCGGAGGAAAATTCAACTGCCTCTGGTATAAAAAATAAAGGATAGTCCGTTGGATTCCGTGGAGAGACTTTGGCAAAGTGTTGCTGAGACCGAGGGCGGCAAAATATTCACTCGAGGTTATTGTCGCTGGTAATATTTACATCGGCCGGAGACCGGCTCGATCACGTGGTGAATTCGCCGATGGAATAAGTAACGGCGTCGTGAATAGTCGCGAATATTCGAAAACTGTGTTCACCTTTAGCGTATTTGTCGCATTTGAGAATTCTCTCAAAAACTGGCCACGAACATCCGGCGAGATAGACGGAGACGTTGATTCGAGCGTACTCGTCGGCAATCGTGTGCAACACGCCGATTCCACTCGGATCGACGTAACTCAGAGCACTCATGTCCATTATTATGCACCGAAGCGCAACAACCTCATCCTCGATCTGGATCTCGTTGTACAGATTCTGCTTCGCTCGCTTCAACTTCTGCTTCAACACCTTGTGCGGCTCAACACCCACCAGCTTTAAAACTTTTACTTTGAAATGATTACTGTTGGCGAAATTCAAACCGCCACAGTAATGCACTATTTTTATTCTGCTCAGCTCCGTCGTCTGCAATTGAAATATCAAATATTGAAAAAAAAATTTTAAATATTGAAAAATATAGAAAAAATATTGAAATCGGAAGTAGAAAAATATTGAATAATATTGAAAAAATATTGGAAAAATATTGAAATAGGAAGTTAGAAAAATATTGAAATAGAAAAATTGAAAAATATTGAAAAAATATTGAAAAATATTGAAAAATATTGAAATAGGAAATTAGAAAAATTGAAAAATAGAAAAATAAAAAGATATTGGAATAGGAACATATTAAGGGATAAAAATATTGAAATCTCAGAATATTATGGCATAAAAATATTGAAATATGAAAATATGATTTAATTTTGAATATAATTTTGTGTCCACGTGGAAAATGGTGTAAAAAAGTGTAATGAAGGTGTTTTTCTCGTACCCCTTTGTATCGATTGACATCGAGATATAGATCGGTGTTTGGCACGTGTCCGAGTAAGCACATGTAGGGTTCGATGGTTAGGAGTAAGATGCTGGCCAAGGAGGTGAGCAAACCAGCCAAGAGTCCAATGTCGATGCCAACGATAACGACCGTGACAACAGTAACGATCCAGACCATGCCATCGAGTTTGCTCAGTTTCCAAAACCGTGGTAATTGCTTGGCTTGCATGAGCATTCCCTTCAGTGCGACGACGATTATCGAGGCGAGAACGCATCGCGGTAACGGCTCGAAAAACGGCCCGATCCATAATAAAATAATCAATAATAATCCACAAGATATGACACTCGCTATCTGCGTTTTTCCACCAACCGTCTGTTGGATGAGGGATCTACTGAGCGACGCTGAAACTGGCATGCACGAGAAGAACGAACCGAATAAGTTGCCTGCTCCCTGTCGGAGAGAAAATTTCTTTTATTATTAAACAGGAGAATCATTTGCAGATTTTTGCATCAACCCATTTTTCCGTTACAACTATTCAAAATTAATGTGACGTCACAAGACGCCTTTTTGAGGAGGTTGGCTGCGTACGACAATATCATAAGAATTAAATAAAATTTGGTAATAATATTCTTTAGCATCAAATACGATGACACTAATTTTTCAATATTTTTCGTTCCCCTATTTGTCGAACAGTTTGAGAAAAGCAGAAGGAAAAATGGGAGAAAAATTTTGAAATAATTATAGCAGATCCAACAGGACCTTACGCAACTTTTGACCCTTTTGACTTTTTCTCTGATCCCCCGCGGTTTTCAACATATGTTGCATTTACTCCAACTCTCAATATTTCACAAAAATTGGAATATTTAGTATTTGAATAACTCACCATAGCGAACAATTCCTGGTTCGAGTCAATTTCGTAATTGAGTTTCTGTGCGAAAATCAAGGCCATAGAAAGGGTGATGGTGTAGGATACCATGGTTATGGGGAGGCTGTCGAGGGCGACAATCGGCAACAACTGCAAAGTGGGTAACTCGGGCTTTGGCAGTCTGTCGAATTATCAATCTCGCCTTAAATCATCGGTCGTGAAAGGATCCTCAATCGCAATATAGTTTGCCATTATTTTTCCTTCGTCTTGTGCATGATAGTCTTTAGTCAATTGGTAAACAATGCGTCGTTGGTTTTACTCACCCCGTAGGAATGTGCCCGACCGTTCTTATGTTGTAAACTTCTGGCAAATCGCAATATTTTGATACGAGGGTACCAGCCACGACGGCTATCATTTCGATGGGGAAAGGAATGCTGCACTTTTTCTTCAACCACGGCTGTGCAAACGATCCTTTATTATTCCATTATATTCGCTTACGAATATTATAATATTATTATATCATAATTTTAATATTCAATAATATTTATAATATTCATAATATGCAAAAATATTTATAACCTTTAATAATTTTCATATTAATATTATAATATTATAAAAATATTAATAATTATTAATATAATTATAATAGAATTATAATTATAATATTGTAATATTAGAATATTGGCTTGTGAACGATTGAGAATTTCTTATCGGACGCTTACCTTGCCATACTCGTTATTCACGTACATGATGACGATCGAAATTGTTGAAATGACTACAGCAGCTATATTTGTGTTTGAGATTTCGTCGAAAATGTCCACTGCCGTCTGGTAAATAAATTATTTCGTTATTTACCAACATTATCGAGTGTAAGCTTTGAAAATTCGGAATTATAGTTGGAAAATAGCAGACTCTCTTTTGTTTTTCGGATTCAATATTTTTCTTTGCTCTGCTTCATTCTCTGACGAGGAATATTTCAACTCTTCGAAAAATCTTTTTCAAATTTTGATAATTATTCAAAATGATTTATTATTAATATTTTTTTTTCTTTCGATTAGATTTTTGACCGAAAACGAGAATTATATGCCAAACAATCGGTGACAGATCGTTCTTCGAGTACACACTGGGTCGTCCTGACCCCGACAATCCTCAGTCCCCAATCGTTTGCCATTTGTTTTCGTTGAAATAATGAATTTTGCGCCGAAGACAAAAATTTGAATAAGACCCTGGGTCAGATTGACCCCGCTTCACTTATCGTCGTTAAGACTCACGAGAATCAGTTTGAAGTGATTTGCATTCTGTTTGGGCAGCCGCAGACCCAGAAGATCTTTGACCTGTGACATGAGAACGTGAATCGCAGCCCCCGTCGTAAATCCGTTGACCAAAGTCTCACTGAGCAATGTGCTGATTATTCCCAGTCGGAAAATATACATGATCATCTGAAACACAGGCCAGAGGCGAAATTTATTAAAAATTTTTGGTAACTCTTTGAAGGGACGAAATAAACTGGAATTATGGATTCTCACTTGAAGAATTCCGACCATAAAAGTGACTGCTGTCGCTACTTGCATCGGCGAATATTCAACCGCCGTTTCCAGGTAATCAACGGCGTTTGCGGAATGTAATTGGGTTTCGTTTATTAAGAGCGAACTGTTTAAGGGCGTGCTATAGCTCACGACCGATTTGCCAGTCATCAGACAGACGATCGCGAACGTACCTGTCGTTTGGAAACATTTTAATTTTTAGTTACTCTTCGAATTATCATTCTTGAGTTTGTAGAGTTGTTGAGCTCCAACGAAAAATACACTTTTCGATTAAAGAGCTTGGCGGCTACATAGGACAATATCTTGAAAATTAAATTTACGTGGGGGGAAAATTGCATTACCAAGTACGTCTTTGAATAATTGTTCATACCCATGGAAACGTGTTTGGATGTTCCGAAGAAGAAATAAGCAAGAACAGGAAAAAATGCCATGTAGATTCCTACGACCGGTGGTAAATTTCCAAGCAGAGCGTAGGCCATTCCTTGTGGAATATGCATTATGCCGACAGTGACTCCGGATATCATATCAGGACCGATGCTTTCTTTCCATTTGTACTTTTTCATCCAGTTGACAACTGGGATGATTGAGGTTGCGCAGGAACGGGCATTTTGTTGATTTAGGCGGTGGGCAATGTTGCCAAACACTGTAGAAGTTGATAAACAATTGGTACATTATGAGGAGGCTCGTCTGCTTTTTTTCATTTGCTGACGTTATTGATAAACCCATATTTTTATTTCCTTCTCCGAAGCCATCATCTTTTCCGCTAAATTAAATTTTTAATCCAATCAAAAAGTGGCTAAATTTAGTCATTGAAATGCGCGTATAGCTTGGTGTAAAGTTTACAGAATTCGTTGAACGAGCAAACGATTAATTACCGCATGTTTTTCCCACCTGGAAAAACATAATCGATCATGTATTTGCGAAAGCATTTACGAACAAAAACGAAACCCTGCAAAATCAATTTCTGCTAAGACTCGTACGTTTTGTTTGATCAATCGAAAAATAAATCGTGTCCTTTCGAAAACAGAGCTCAATTCTTTATCAAATACTTTTTTCACAATTAAACGAATCTTGCAAGCTGCAACGATGCGTCCACTCGTGGATAATTTCTTTGTAACGAAAACAAATGCAGAGATCAATTGGAGTCAATTTCAACGAAAAATCCAATTCTGGCCTCATTCGTTTTATTCTTTCTGCAGTTAATTGTCTTCTATTTTGTGCTACTCAAGTTTCCCACGTTCGGATATACGACGATGAAAAAATTACGCTGAAGTTCCCAACGTTGAGATCCAACGAGAAATCCATTTTTCTATTAATTGCTTGTTTGACAATCTTCGTATATCGAATTTATCTTCGGATCCCGAAATAATATCGTTTTATTGTCCTGACCAAATATTTTAGAATTCATATTTATATATTATAATAATTAATATATATAAATATTAAATATATATAATATTAATATATATACATAAATAATCATATATTTATATAATATATAATAATAATGTGATAAATTATATAATATATAATAATATAATAAAACATAATATATAATATATATATAAATATTATATGTATATCATATTATATATATATATATATATTATTTCATAAATAATAATTTATTAAATAACTCACTGGATATTTGCGGCTTTTCGAAATTGTACTCCCGGTTCAGAGACTCTTGTTCATAGACCGGCCGTTCTACTTGTAATCGAAGAACCTTCTGTCGCTTATCCCGATTATCTGTAAGCATGTAAAAATGTAAGCAGTATGCCAATGGGAATCGAGAATGTTTATTGTTGTTTTTAAGGCATTTCGTTGCCTCGTAATGTCCTTGAAAAAAATTCTGTACAAAATCGTTATTTTTCTTCGTTAAGGTGATGAACCCCTCTAGTGATAGATCCTGTAAGTGCATGTGGGGTCAATCTGACCCAATGCTGTTGTAGAATCTCTGGGTTTGCAAAAAAATGATAAATACAGTTTTTTTTTTCATTCCTTGCGGAGTTGAGCGTCATCGGTAGCGATCCTGGCTTTGTGTCATTGTTCTGTGTTTGCTATTATTCGATTTATCAAACGCGGTAGCTTCATAAAAAGCTCGACTGCTGTGGCAGGAGGCGCACGAGATTTAACGCGTGAAATCGAGTCTCGTTTCCAAACGCTCGGAAGTTAACGACGATAGTAAACACGAGACTAGACTTTTATTTAAATATATTTATTTAAATTCCGAAACCCGAATAAATCTTGGGATTTTTTGTATTTTTCGATTTTTTTGAGAATTCTTGGATTTTCATTTTGGATCCTCGAAAAAGATTCTTCTATCGCCCTGGCAAATATTTAATAAGAATCTTGAGATCGGCTGAAGGAATAACCCTCCGAGTACACACTGGGTCGTATTGACCCGAAGAATTTTTCATCGCCGATCGTTTGGCGTTTATTTTTCATTCGATTATTATTTTTTTCCATAAGAACCAAAACCAAATGGCAAACAATCGGTGACGGATGATTCTTCGGGTCAATACGACCCAGTGTGTACTCGGAGACACCCTGAATAAAGTTTGGGTCAAATTGACCCAAATCGCGCGAGACATTGACGAAAAAGAATAGAAACTTGGCGCGCCCTTGAACAAAGAAAATGCTCGTCTATTCCATAGTCTCGGACGTGCCAGCGCTCGATCCGTCATTGAATCGAATAGCGACCAGCCGTCGGAGTGAAAATTAGAAGAACTCGGTAGCTGTGAGGTCGTTTTGAGGACGCGTACTAAAAAGAAAAGTTGGAAAAAGGTAACCGAGCGAAACGTGATCGGGTCAAGAGCAAAAACTGTCATGTGACGATTGTGCGAATTATCGATGCATCGCAATAACGCCTGAAGGATCGAGACGGCTCGACGAGTATCGGTAACGCCTGTGCCGTTAATAACGCCCCAGACACTTCACTCTTTCCTTAACTTGCGATGTTTTCATCATGAATTTTCAAGGATTCATCAAATTTTTGAGGAAGTTGCGGTCACAGGATATTTTTCTCCATCTTGACCTTGATGAGATAAGAAATATTGGCTTTTTTGTCCGGATTACCACATCCCCGAAGCGACGGCTCCGGGAGAAAGTGCAAATTGCAACCATCTGACATGTTACGAAGATTTCGAAGAGAAAAAGTCCGCGCTTGGGTCAAAAAGACCGGAAAAGGTTTTTGGTGAATTATGCAAATTTTACGAATATTCAATGCCGAAAAATTCGTTGCCAGTGGCAAGAATACGGAAGCAGTAAATTTCTCGGGTCAATATGACCCAGTGTGTACTTGAAGGGTTGGTACATGGTCGTTACATTCGCGTTGAGTCTCAATCAGAACGTTTGAGAAAAAAGATTTTCGAGAAAAATTGTCGCTTCGGTCAATAAGACCCGCGAAGAGTTAATGGTATTGTCGTTGGCGATGATGACGCCATCAGCAACCGATGCGCAGTAATTGACACCGTCACCACTGATAAAAACCTATCGAGACGAATAAAACTAATCACCTGTTAAAAACACCTCCGGCCTCTGTTTTCGTAAGTGAGGGAAATGACGTTAATACGGGGTTTTTCGATACGAGAGGCCTGAAAAGAAAGTCTTGATACTTGATTCATTTCTACGATATTTTAATGGGCAATGGGAAAGCTGCTGCCACAATCGATCGAATTTCTCAATTTTACGATTTATTACTCGAGACACGTTCAGAAATTCGGTTTCTCTCGATTTTTTTAATTCGCTGATGTCATAACTTTGTTATCTTTTTCCAAAGACTCACAATAATCGATTGCTTTATGCCACACGTAACGAAAATGGGTCACTTTGATAAATGCAAACGTGACAATGCTTCATCTCGAAATTCTTGAAAATTTAACCATCGATTCAGATTGCATTTAGTTACGAACACCTTCACTCCACTGTCCAGTCTTTTTCGAGCGATTTCTCTTTTTTTAATGGCCAAGTTTTTCTTACCGTCGAGTGAAAAGAGGAAAACATTGGCCGAATCGCGGATTCACGGTCACGATGACCTTCCCGCGTCTTTTGCTTAGACGTGCGAACCGCCATGATGTGAGAGCCGCGGGGTAAACATCAGTATAGCACAAGGTTCGAAGTGTCATTCGATTCGAGCCTCAGCGATGCTTCAGATATTTTATAAACCGCGATTGACCATCGAACGCTTTTTTTCTCTCCATTCCCGACAACGAGCACCATTTTTTGTGACGTTTTTTTTGTCAACGAGTTCGAAAAATTGTGTAAACAATCGCGCGTAGAAATTTCGTGCCCGCGTGCCAAAAAGACGAAGGCGAAAGAGCACACAGTAGCCGAACGCTGATTGGATGGGAGGCTCGAAGATGCGTGAAGGTTAGATGCGCGAACCGGCCGGAAACATAAACACCACGGAATATTTTGTGCATATTTTGTTTTCGATTTATTGGCACTTTGTGATAAAGTTCTTTTTTATTTCGAAACTTTGTGCTTTCTTTAAATTAATTTTGATTTTTGCGGCGTTATTTTCCGGTGGAAATATATATTTTTTTATGCCGTCGTTACGATGGATTTATTGTACGTACAAATTATTTACTCGACTCGTCGCGCGTTGCTTGTAAAGATTACTTACGAGATTTCGATTATCTGAAGGCTCTTTCGTTGCTTACTACTTACGAGCGTTGGCACGTCATGGATTTATGACATTCGAGAAAGTTTAGTTTAAGTACTTCTTACAGAGTTGTCTCCAGATCTTAATGGAGCTCTTGAATTAACGAATTATCATTGCGCGAGCCGAAAAGCTCACGTTTTATAGCGAAGCTTCTTACTGGCTATAAAAAATGATGTATTACTAGAGCAGTTTTGATCGCGCTGAGACGATCGAACCGAGTGGCAAAGAAGAGGACGCGATGACGAAAAAAGCACAAACATCGCGAACGATTTATTTTCTGCTAAAAAGACGAAAGCCTCAAATGATTCTGGCCCAAGGGAAAAAGCAACGTTTCTCGCAGGCAGAGTTTGCAGAAACATGCGTTGCTGCTGCACGTCACTTGGCAATGCATCAATTATAAGATCTATGACTAATGGCTTGCTCGTAGTATGTCTTGTTTATCAAACGGAAAATTCCACGCGCATTCTGCCAAGGCGTTCGTCAATTAAATATTGTGCTAAAGAATGCAAGTCGATGGAAAAGTGTCAAGAGTATGAAAGATGGAACAAGGATTGCGCGGATTATTGTTTAAGAACAAACATTTGTTTTTTAGTTCGATGCACAAATAATATGCATTGTAAATTCAACAGGGACGTGGTATTGTTGTTGACTTTTTATTAAAAATACAGAAACGATAGAAATTCTACGTGCACCATGTTTTCGAACGTTTTGTAACGCACTGTCAATTTACTGGCGAATGTTTGTTCGAAAAATACACATAGAAAGAAAGGGAAAGGAAAGAGAAGGACAGTCACAGGCTAGAAAACTTACCGAGCGAAGTCATTTCGACGTTTTTCGAGTCTTCGTGCAACGACGAACCTCGAGACTTTATTCCGACAATATGCACCGACTTGGCGCACTAAATTCGTTTGTAGATTAAAATGTGCTCCCAGTGCCACGGGGAGCTCGAACGAAACTCTCATAGTTCGTTTCGTTCGGCAGATCCGGTAGCCCCACGACCCTGAGACCCGTCAGCTGATTCCCCCTCCCCCGTTCCTAACCCTCTCTCGGTGCCATAGCCAACACGTGTTTTTAAAAAAAAAGATTTTTCGCGCAATCGCATCATTGGCTCGTGAAAAAACCCTGACTAGGGAGAAATCCTGGCCAATGAGAAACGAGCCGAAGTAGCAGCGCCGCGGACGCTTAGAACGAGAACTTGGCAGGCTCTCCGTCGAGCCGCATACCGACCGAGTCGACGGGCCCGAACTTTTTCGAGTTTGCAATTCCAATGGACTGAAAAAAATCTTTCCAGGCTCAAAATTCCCCACAAATCCGAGAAATTCGAATAAAAAACGATCCAGCCGATTTTTCCATGCCACAAATTCCTGTTTCCCTGTCCCTACCAAATTTTTTTAAAAGCCCGACGTTGAATCGTAAAAAAATAGTGCAACGATGATTTTTCGGGCAGTTGCCCCCCCAAAATTTTGCATTATTCATGCTCGGAAGATCGAATTTTCCAAAAATCTGAATTTTTCTCGAAAAAATGTGAAATTTTCGAGATTCGCCACGATAAATATGGGGCGAAATGAATTTTATCTTCCTCGGAGTATCGACCGGGATCCAGGGTAATAATAAGACGAATAACTGTTAGAAAAATGTGAATTTTTTTCAAGATAAATACATATTTAATATAGAGAGCACGTTGTTGGGTTCAGAAACCGCAATGCTCCATTTCTCACTAACCTTTTAGAGTTCTGTATGAGCAGATGACTCTCAGGTACACAAGTATTGGGTTAATCAGCTGAGCGATGATTTTTGGCCATAAAAAATCGCTGGAGCGAGACTGAACCGTATTTTTTTAAAATTAGGCCAAACAGGCATCAATTAACAATCTATTTGATCGATGGGGTGCGTGGGGGGACGCGATGGGCGAAACATTAATACGAAAAACGAAGTAAAGATCTGAAAAAATTAAAAACAAAGAAAAATCAATAACCTTGGAAGAAAAAAAAGAAAAAATACGACCGAGTGGCTAAAAAAAAGATTTTCTTTGGTTGCGGCGAATCGAGGAGCCAGGCTTTCGAGAGACCCGGAAATGTCTTTCCCATTCTCGAGCCTGTGGCGTCCTCGGACGTCCATCAAATTTCTTCATAGAGGGTTCTGGTCCAGGACTCGTTGAGCGCGAAGCTGCGAAACAAAAAAAAAGAAAAAAAATCGAACGTCACGACGAAATTCGTGAAAAATAATAATCGAGGCACAAAAATAAAAAAATCAAAGATTTTCTATGGCTCACAGGCAATTCATCCGCGTGGAGAATCGTCGTGTGAGGCCCGGCCGTCGCGTTTGGAATATCCGGCAAAAGTTTGCTCGTGTCGATTTTCAAGTTCGGATTTTGTTGCATCACTTTTTTCTGGGCTTCTTCGGCGATCCTGCGAACAGCAACAGCGTCCAGCCTTATGGTGTCGCTGTACAACGGGCACCTGAGCAACAAAAAACCCAAAAACTCAGTCCTGGCTCGAAGAAAATTAAAAAGAAGGATTTTTTTTATTTTTTATTAAAAAAAAAAGGATTCTTTTCAATTTTTCAATAATAAAAAGATTTTTACAAATTCTTTTAATAAAAAAAAGGAATTTTTTTAGTTTTAAATTTAAAAAAAAGGGTTTTTAGATATTTTTTTTGTCCAGTCGACGAGAAATCTGCTTGAAAAATCTGAGGCTTGGGTAATAATTACAAGTTTGGCGCGTTGGAGCCTTGTCCACGGAAATGTGTATAATCCTTGATGGGTTGATCGCACAAATAACATATCAAGGCGCCACAAGGGCACTGGATTTTGTTGCAGCCTTCTTCTTTGAAGAAAGATCGTTGACAACGATAACATTTTCGTGCGAGTGCCGCGGTCATACTTTCCTCGATGTACAGTCTAGCCTTCTCGGCTTTCATCACTTCGTTGCATTTCAGAGGCACGTGGCTCAATTCCTTACAGAGCCTGGATGCGAAATATATTTTTTTTATTCATTATTTATTAAATTATCGTAAATATTTATTGAAATTAATTTTTGAATTATTACAATTAAATTGTTTAATTATTGAAACAATTAAATGACAATTTTCGGTTTGGAACCTAAAGGAAAATCGTTTCATGGTCCGGACAAAAAATATTTCAAGAATCTCGATCCCTTCTCGATAAGAAAAAAAAATTACTTGAAAATGATTTTTTTAAATTAAAAAAAAAAAAAAAAAAAAAAAAATAAAAAAAATAAAAAAAAAAAAAAAAACA
>JAPYYS010000894.1:0-42816 GCA_030522525.1 Campopleginae sp. 14b
TTTTTTTTTTTTAGGACCAAAAAATTGTTCATAACAATTTTAAATTATAAGAAAATTAAAAAAAATTAAAAAAAAAAAAAAAACCAATTTTTTTCGTCCTTCGCTCTTTTATCCTCTTCGAGACTGCCGGAGATGAGAAGAAAATTGTTGGCGAGTTCTCGGAGAAGCTCTTTCGCTGTCGCATCAGATTACACGTGTCAAGTCAACTCCCGCGAGTAATGTTCCAAATTATACTACTCCGAGATGCTCTGACGAAGCTTCAAAGGCAACATTTTTCGCATACACGACGCATAGGCTTTTTTGCAGATCCCTTTTCTTCACAATTTATTATTTTTTTTTATTTCCCTTATTTTTTTTGACGAAAAAGACACTGACGACAATGAAGATAAAGAATTTTTGTAGATTGAATTTTTAAGTGCCTGGAAAAATCGAAAAATAATTGAATATCAATTGAACATTTTCGACGAATCAATTTAATTTCTCGAAATTGTGAAATTTTTGAAAAATCGTTCATTCATTTTTACAAATTTGATCAAATATTCTGTACAAATTTGTACCTTTTCTTTACTTTCTATTCAATCATCGATCATCAAATAATTGGATTTTGCCATGAAATTTTGGAAAAAAAAAAATTCACCAAAATTTCTTGCCCGATCAACCCGAAGTAATCGATAAATAAAAATGATTCGGTGGAGAATACGCCAGTCGGTGGAGAATGCGAAAAAAATGGACGTTATGTAAATTTGATGCTCGAACTAATGGAGTTAGTCGAGAATGAAACGTGCCTTATACATTCTCTTGACGCCTGATTTGAATTAACACCTCTCGATGGTGGAAAAATTGACACAACTGTATTTGATTGTGAATTCTTTGAGAGCTGTTGATAAAACTGGTTCCTCCCAATCACGTAGCACTCGAGTTTGACATCGCAAACGTGTACAAATTATTTGGATCGTAACTCGTGATGATAAAAATAGAACCAAAAATAGATTACGATAAGAGAAATTCCCAAAATATAAAAAAATCGGAGGCAAAATTTGTTATCGGCTGTGAACTCAATTATTTGGGCCGAAAAAAAACCGCATGAGGGGCCAATTTCTGGATCTGAAACATATTTAAATCAAGAAGTTTCATTGACAATAAAAAAATTGAATAAATTATTTGAATTTAATTTTTTTTTTTAATTTGAAAAAAAAAAAAAAAACTTTCATTACCCCAACAATTTTCGCGAGAGTTGCCAAAAGCAAGAGAAAAAAGAGGCCAAATAAATTTCACGCTTTCAGACGATCTCCTCGGGATGTTTTTTTTTTTTTTTCTTTTTCATTGCCTGAGGAAAAAAACCGAATTTTTGGAAAACCCGAGGGACATGAAAGAAAGATTAAAGAAAATAAGCGCGTAACGGATGATGGACGCGATCAGGCCGCGAGGGTCTGTTAAATTTGTAAAGAAAAAGGCAGC
Organism: Campopleginae sp. 14b; assembly: GCA_030522525.1. Lineage (NCBI taxonomy): Eukaryota > Metazoa > Arthropoda > Insecta > Hymenoptera > Ichneumonidae > Campopleginae sp. 14b. The sequence goes on from JAPYYS010000894.1 coordinate 1,459, forward strand.
GTCCGAAAACACAGACGTCACCACCGATTGTCAATGTCAATCGAAGGAATAAATGATTCAGCACATTTCAAAGGTGTAAAAATATTTATCACCTCTAAATGACCTCCGAGTGACCTCGGGATCCAAGGAAAAAAAAATCAAAATAGGCAGAAATCTAAAAAAACTCAAAAAGTAACTAGCTCGCAAATTCTTCGTGATGGAAAAAGAACAAAAAAAAACAATTGAAACGCCAATCTCAAAATTTAGCTTTGACCTTCATTCCAGTCTCAAGGTTATAGGATTTTTTTCGAGAAAATTGAGGATTAGGAGATGTTTGGAATGGACCAAACGGCTCTTGCGATATGAGCTCTTCTCGTTCGAGGAACTCGACGTTCCTCGGAGCTTTTGATCGCTGAATTATTAAGCTGATTATGTCGCGCGTAAGGTTAGCGGTAACGGCTGTCTCACCTTCTGCCATGTTAGGGATGAATCGTGCATTATTAAGTGGCAATAGAGGGCGAGAGGAGGAAAAAGGCTGGGGGATGAGAAAGGAATCGAGCAGATTGAAAGTCTTGGAAAAAAAATAAAGATTTTCGATCTTCAATGACCTTGACCTTTGACCGTAACCATTCTCGACATACATATAAATTAAAGTTTCTTTGAGCATCTGTGTCAATGAACGAAGTGACGCATTTCAATTGGATTGAAAAGTAAATGTGACCGATATAAGAGATCGAACGGGTTAAGGCGCGCGATGAAAACTTCGACCACGTAAAAATGCTATCGATGAAGAAATCGCTCAGTGGATTAAGCCAGCCGTAGGCTCTTTCCTGGATCGATTCCGCACGCACGTACTTTGTAAAGAAATTTATTCTCATAACCATTTTTTTTGTTTTTACTATCCCACGTGCAGCACTATTCCAGATGTTTGCTATCACTGCGAAGACGTCACGAATAGTTTCCATTATGTCCAGCCATTAGGTACTCAGCGAAATTCGCGCGTGGGTCGATCGTCTTCGATGTTTTTTATACCATCGAGATAATCGCAAGGCCCAACCAGAAAACTCACACTCAGAAAAATTTCATTTGTTTGTTGCAAACATTCATTTGTTGCAAATAATTTTATTTATTTAATATATAAATCGTCTGAATTATTGAAAATAAATAGAAATTTTATTCGAACGTAATTAATTCGTGATTTATTTTGAACAACATATTAATTTTAATGAAATTTTATATTTATTAAAAATAAACCTCCTCATTTAGAAAAAGTAAATATATTTTCTTGGGATTCAATAAATATATTTATTTAATATAAACATTTTCTGAATTATTCAAAATTGAAAGAAATTTTGTTCGAACGTTGCAAATATGTTATTTATTATTTAAATGGAATTTTATATTTATTAGAAATAAAGCTCGTTATTTGAAAAGAAAAAAACTATTTTTTCTGGTTGTATCCATATTTTTTGGTATTGAAAAGGATCGTGTGTAAAATTTATACTTGGCTGTAATTTCGAAAAAGAGTTTTATTGAGTAATTTTGAATCGAAATTGAAATGAAAAGTCTTTATTATCGAAACGTTTTATTGAGTGAAATAAATTGAAACGGAAAGGAAATATCGAGGCAGTTTGATCGGATGAAAATCGAAAAATTAGCAGTCACATTTGGTAATGGATTTGCTTATGTACATGAGATTGAAAGAGGAAAGAACGTGATGGAAACATACACTCAATAGCGCGAATAACGTGACGAGAGCGTGGCATAGTTTGCATTCCAAATTGAAGCACCTACTCGAGGTGCCTACCTCACGCTTTTTAACCGGTTACTCCACCAGAATTCAAATTGTCTTTGCCATTTAAATTCGTCGCGATCTTCAACTCTATACAAGGATAATATAAACTTTGAATAAAATTCAATAAAAAAATATTGCTTTGTCATCTATACAGTGTTCAAGGACCAATCTTATTGCATTTCGATTTTTTTCATCAAGTCCCGGAGGCTCAGGCTATATTGTGTCTGGTCCAGCTCGATTTTTATTCCCTCACGAAAAAAAAATTATTAAAAAGTAATAAAATAGTATAATAAATAAATAGATGAATGAATAAATAAATGAATGAATGAATGAGTGAATAAATGAATGGATAAATAAATAAATAAATAAATATAAAATATTATTCAAATAAATATGTTATTCAAAATAAATGACATATTTATTACGTTCAAATAAAATAACAATATATTTTGGATAATTCAGAATATTTATAAATAAAATAAAATTATTTGGAACGACTAGATGTCGATTAGGCTGGAGCTTGGATGAATTAATTTGATGTATTTTGAATAAATCTTTATTCTGGGTGGACATGGTATTCTTTTTCAATCTCCACACCTACATTGAGCTGTCTCGATGAGAGCTTGATCGACCAAATTTGGAAAGTAAAATGATTTTTGGATTTGGTTCGGTCTAACGAGTTTTTCAAGATGAGGATTGGCCTCGAGCGACCTTGAGGATGCCGCAAGATCATTAATCATCCACTCAGAGCTTATTAGCTTGCCTGAAGGAGTTTATATTCAAAGAGCAGCTCGCAAGAAGAATTAATTCCATAAGTTAGGACACAAGGGATATGACAACCCTCGGAAGGAGACAGTTGCACAAGATGCCGATTAAATCCAGCACTTGTCTCCACTTTGGTGCTGGCTCTTCCAAGTGCTATCCTAAACTCGTTAAGACGTGTGTCGGAGCTTTTCGCCAACATGGCCAATGGGAGACTTCCTGTACGCGCTCGTAGCATCTCGAAGAAACGTGCCAAGAATTCCACAGTCGAATAGCAACGTCGCAGACCGAAGGCTCTTCATCCTTGCTCCATGAAACCCATCCCAGGTATCGGAGATCCGCTGAGCTCGAGAACTCCTGGGCCCGTGTCAACGAAGAATTGGTCGAGACTCGAGCAACCCCATGGACCAAGGGTTAATCGTAATCCTCCTTCGACTCTACTGCCCATTATCTTCTCATCCTCAATGGAGAAGAACCCTGTTGATCACCAAAAGGAACATTTATTGACACGTCACGTATTACAAACTTTGCTCCACGTGTCCGAACACTTTTCGATAACTCAGCTTCTTCCTCAGCACCCGAATCATCTCATCTCGATCCAGCCAAAAATCTCGCACGAGAACTTTACACTTCTCTGACCTTTTGATCCGCTGGCGGATCATACGATGACGTTCCACTTCCTGGAGACGATTACGTTGAAATTTATCATGTTAAGATGGAGGACGATCCTTCGCATATTTTCTTCAATTTCTTAGCCATCAGGAGCGTCTTTGGTGGGTCGCAAATCATTTAATTCTAACGATTTTTCAAAAATCTCACAATTTTGAGAAATTCAAAAATTCATCAAATTTTAACCGTTCCACCGATATCCCCCAAATTCAATACCAACCTTTCTATTATGATAGTCTATCTATAAAAAAAAAAATGAGCAATAAATATGAAAATTTGCGGAAATTAGAGCGTCGAGAGGCTTTTTTTAAAAATTTCAAAATGCTGTAGAATTCGTATTTTTCTAGTAATTGCAACAAAATTATGAGAGATCGAAGAACTCGTATGGATTAACATCTGTGAAAAATGGGAGTCCTGTAGCTCAAACCGTTCTTGAGGTATGAACGTTTGAATTTTCCAGTGCCATAACATGCACACACGACACATCCGGACATTTTTTCTGGATATGATTTTTCGATGTTTTGGGACATTTTGAGCACATTGACATTGAAATCTGGAAAATAAAATGTAATTGGGGATGGAGTGTGTTTATCGGAGTGCAGTTGAGTTTAGCGCGGAAAATTGACACGCGTGGGTTCTCGTGAGAGAAAACAAGTTCTTGTAGAAATAGCCAGAGGAGTAAAGTATATTAGTTGGCCCCGAGGATGACAGGGCGTATATTGGCGAGAAGAAAAGAGAGCGAGGTTAGGAGCAGCTTAATGCACGACGGGTTAATTATGAACGAGTCAGGAAGTCAAAGCACACCTAGTCTTCTCTCTCCTCTAGCCTCGCTAAGATTCACGAGAGAATATTACAGAAATCGTAAATAACGTTATCTAATAAGCCCAACTGGCAAGCAATACCAGCAGTTGTAGCCACTAAATGGAAATCCTAGAAGCTCTTTCAAAAGTCTCCCTAACAATTGATCTTCCTGATGATCCTTCGATTCATCAGAGAACCAATTTCAAGAGCACTGAAAGAAAATTTTGTTGGAAAAGATGGAAAATGATTTTTTTTCGGAAAATCACAAAATTCAGTGATTGCAGCGCGAAATATTCTGAAAAGTCTCTTGGCTAAGTGAATCTTTTTCATTCCAATCGTTTGGAATAAAAAATAGACAAAAAAAAAAATGATTTATTAAAAAGTAATGAAAGAGTGTATTTAGAAAAAAGTTCGTCGAATGAAATACTTATTTATTGAGTCCGGAGAAATATTCATTTTTCTCAAATAACAAGGTTTATTTTAAATATAAAATTTTATTTTAATTGACGTTGTTTTAAATAAATTACATATTTATCATTTAATTTTGAATAAAAAGTTTTAATCTTGGAATTAAAAAATTGGCTATTTTTTGTCAACGTCTTTTGGGACATCCTGTACATGCGCGTTCGGTATGTTTGACTCGGGGTCCCGAGGATGTGAGCGCGTGTAACGCGCAGCATGAATAAACGCACCAACGTTTCGCGCAGTTTCCACACTTTTCTGCATGCGTGTACTAGAGAATTTACTGTGTTCCTGGTTCTCCGGGTGTCTCGAGACTCCGGCGTACACGCTTGCAATTAAATAAGAAATAATTCGCTTTACGCGGTTAACCGACGATTCGGTAAATTCACAACATCCAACAAAATAATGCGATAAATATGAAACCAATTTTAAAAAAATCAATTTTTTCATATGTCCCGAAAAATTAACGTCAGGATGTATTTTCCTTGCATAGGGCGAGTTGGTCCTCATCATCTAGAGCCGTTTTTGGATCCAAATCACTCCACAGTCGACCGGAATACCAAATTGATCGTCCCCAACAAAGTATCGAAGCTTTTTTGTAAAAAAATGTTTTTCAGTTAATTAAGCAGCAGAATTAATATATTTAACATTAATTAAAAAATTAATTTGGGAAAAAAACGAAATGGGATGAATATGCGAATAAAAAATAATTTGAAATTAATAAAATGCGAATGAATGATTTCCTCTTTTCTGTAATCGATTCTGTAATCGATGGGAATGTGGCGTACAAAATTTTTGCTCATCCGTTATCCCTCGGAATGTACATTTTACCGCGATAAAGTGCGGATTAAAAAAAAAAATGGAAAAAAAAAAAAAAAAAAAAAAAAATGTAAAACCAAACAGCCCCTGCCCGGAGACACGGCTGATTTGAAGGGAAGTTGTCGTTGGGGCAACGTGGGTGGCATTGCTCCGGATGAGATGTTAGTGTCCCCGGTTACGTCTCTGGCGCTTACGTTCGGCAAAGCAACTTTAAAGAGTGAGACATCGTCGTCGAACTCGTAAAAGAGAATGATGCATGAGGCGCACGAAGCAGCAGAAGAAGAAGAAGAAGTAGAGGATCCAGGGCACGCCCATCGACGTTCGTCGTAGCGCTACTGTTCGACTCCTCAGCTCCTCTCGTGTGCGACCACTTTTTCGCCTCTCGGAACCCAATTTCTTACACGATTCGACAGTGAGCTCTGAATCTTGGATGACTCCGAAGAAAACACCGAAGGCATTTCACGTTGAGGATTCAAATTGATTTTTTCTACTCACCGGATCATTCGTTTTCGACAAAAATCATTAAACAACATTATTTTTCACGTGCCACTTTGTTGGATACGTTCGACCAAACAATCACTGAAATTTAATCATTGCAAGGAGAAATATTGAAGCAAGTTTCTTCGGAAATATTTTGATATTTTTATCAATATATAAATATAATACATCAGTATTGAAATATTAAATGATATGAAAATATTGAAATATTTGAATATTTTAATGATTTTATTCAACAAAACATGGGGGTTTCTTGAAAAAATTAAATTCTCAATACACATTGATGGGCTATTGAGTATAAAAAAATTATAAATAACATAATAAAGTGACCTTGAATAATGGTTAGAGGTTAAGAGTAAAGTGTCGTCGAAGAGTGTCGAAGGAGACTGGAAGGACGTATAGTGCTTGTTCACAAGGAGAGATTTGAGGGCGTCAGCAAAAGTAGAGAGTTTGAAAGCTAGGCTAGCGCAGTGGAAGTTCCACTTTAAAATTTCGCGTCGGCCAGAGGTCCGGAGAATGGCGAATGGTCTTGGGATGTATGCACACGTAAACACGCTGGATTACGAGTGGCTGTGTACAAGCAGCAGCCAAGAGCAAGGGCCATACGAATACACATAAAATGCGACACCATTGAGCTCATCGCGAAAGAAGAGATACGAGGGAGAGAGAGAGAGAGAGAGAGAGAGTTGGGGGACGAGAACGCCCTGTGGTATGGCAGTCTTTGCCAAAATGTGTCCTTGAACAGGCATCTATCGATCGTCCTCGAGGGCAACCCTTCTGGTTTAGCAGTGTGTGGCACAGGGGTGCGCTTTTCCGCTCCCCTTAGCCTCCTCGTCATCTCCCTCAACACCCCCGCGTCTCATACTCACTCGGTCTCTCACTTGGGTTAACCCTAGCGTGAAACTCATATATAGAGCTCTCGTGTTGCTCTGCTCCGCACAACACACACTCCCATATATTCCATAAATATACGCTTACACATAACATGTGGGAGAAGCGAAGTACACGGGGGCCCGTTTTACACGCGATAAAACGTTTTACATCCAACCAGTAAAAGCACGCTCACCGTGTGCACACAAATGTACCCTTTGCAATTGCTATATACCAGGACCGATCCACATAAACCTCTGTGCGGTATACATTCGTCTAAAAAATTATGTCCCCCCCCCCCCCCCCCCCCCCCCCCCCCCCCCCCCCCCCCCCCCTCGCCCCCCGTTACTGTTGAGGCTTCCATGTACTCTTGCTCTCTATATATCCGATTAAACCAGTACCACTGATACCAACCTTGGCCATCCTTTATCGCGTTGCCTTCCACCTTTCCCCATAAATACCTCCACCTAGTCCTTTTACTTACGCGAACACACATTGAAAACCTTTCGAGTTTTCCACCGCCTGAATCACCTTTTTTCTTGCTTCCTCCTCGTCCCTCCCCTGCCCGTAAACGGACCGTTAAACATTTTCCGAATATTCTTCTGGCGCAAAGTATAATCGTAAAGAGGTGCACGTTCTATTGATCGCTCGCATGTACCAAGGACCCGCAGCTCCAGCTCATTCAAGCTGATGTATTCCTCGAGGTCCAGATCTTTTTATATATGTATGCTCCATTGATGATGAAAAACTTCCGGTTCATTTTCATCTCCCATCTACCTCATTTTCCTCCCTGTACTTGAGCTTTTCTTCATGCTGACCTTCAAAACTTCGGGAGGACAGGGCGCAGGCTTCTTCATTTTTAAAGTTTATTTTTGCTTTGGAATTGGCTCGATCACACCCAGAAAAAATATTTATTGAAATATAATGATAAAGTATATTTGTAAAAAAAATTCTTTGAATTAAATACTTATTTATTGAATCCCAAAAAATATTTATTTTTTTCAAATAACGAGTTTCGTTTTTTTGATAAATATTAATATTTTGTTTAAAACAAATTACATATTTTCGACGTTCAAATAAAATTCCTATTTATTTTGAATTATTCAAAAGGTTTATATATTAAACGAATGAAATTATTTGGAAGAAATGAATGTCTATCAAGTTGGTATTTAAATTAATTAATTCCTTTCAGTTGAACAAATTTTATTGAATTTTAATAAATCGACTCGACGATATATTTTGGTCAACCACTCAGCTCTATTTATTTCCGCTGATTCTTTGGAAAGAATGCTTGCTCACGGAGAGCCGCATTTATCGATGAGAAAGAAAAAGTTTAGCAATAATTATTCTATTCGGAATGGATCACTGCTAAGAAGATTCTCTTGAAATGACACACGTATAGCGACACAGGGAAGCAAGTAAGCAGGATTTGATGGTCGGATGGTCACGAAAAGCGACGAAAATTGGTTTCCCGTTTGGTATGGATTCGCCGCATGTCCGATGATGCGTTCCACAGGGTATCCCAAAAGTCAAGATCAAAGTGTTGGCTACGGATAAAACGTGAAATTCTGAGTGGAAAAGTCCTTTGGCACTTTCGTCTGCGACAAAGCGTTGATGAGATAATGATCGAGGAGTAACGAGACCAATCGGATGCGTCGAACTGGGCGGAGCGAGCGCTTATCTTATCACTCAAGCATCGGATTCGCTCGCACACAGATCGTTCAATATCTTCGGAACCGTCGATCGGAGAGAAAAATGGCAAAGGGTTTTTTTTCTCAGAATTCCACGAGCCATCGATTGAGCTTTGAAAAAACAGAGACTTTTGAGATTCCTTGTATCACGAATGAAAGTAAATGGGAATAAAATAGCGTCGGTTCGCTCGGATCGAGAAGTGGGCGAGTACAAGTTGCATGAGAGAAAGAGGATATAATCCGATTGAGTCGAAGAAAATACGAGAGAAAAATCCGAAGGGTTTGTTCGGCTAGGCGGATCAGGTCAATAGCAGCGCGTCATGCATCAGTGAAAAAAAAAAAGCATTGGACGTACGCAACAGGAAATCCAGAAAAGAAAAAAAGAGAGGGGCCTTTTTCGCTCGATATTTCCACCCTCTTATTCGCTGGCCTAAACCTCCCTTTGGACCTTGTGCGCGGGTATATAGGGAGGAGAGGAGGTACTTGAAATCCTCTTGCTGGGCGACAAGGTCCCTTCGGACTCGGATGATCTGAGCTATATATTAAAAGCAAGTCTTGTCTTTTCCCCTCGTTGCTAATTCTTGCTTCTCAAAATGGCGTTGAGACTTTACCTTTGCTGGGCGTGCAACTATTCCTTATTAACCTTTTCGCCGTTATTACGAACGAAAAAAAAAGGATAGAGTTTTTCAAGCGATCGCGAATCAAAATGATTCGTGGAAACTTGAAGAGAAATGACGATTGGCGATCGGGAGGGGAGATTGTCTCGGAAACTTGAGGACATTCAGCGTTTCGCATTACCTGCGATGCATCTCGATGAAATTTATAGTTTGTCAAGTAGATAACGGACTCCTTCGTAGAGCATTCAGCTACGGTGGATATAGTTATACCAGCGATAAATTAACAGTGGCACTAATGACGTTCCGATTCATATCGCAGTTGCTCCATGAACACAACTACACAACCTTTTTGCTCAAAACCATACATATATGTATATTCTCGTGATATAATTTCCATGCACCCTCGGAATCAAAAATTTATTAAAAATCAATAAAATTTATTTAAATGAAAGAAATTAATTAATTGAAATACCAATCCACTTAAAATTTATTTGGCCCTTATAATTTTATTTATTTAATATATAAATCTTCTGAATTATTCAAAATAAATGGAAATTTTATTTGGACGTTACAAATATTTCATTTAAAAAGATTGAATATTTCTTGGTAAATAATTTTTTTGTAAGTATACTCTTTTATTACTTTTTAATAAATATTTTTTTATTTTCTTTTGTCAAATGGTTTATCGAAGGGGAATGAAGAGTAAATGGAAGTGAGAGGAGAAGATTGATTGGTCGTAGATTCGTAAGATGGGCAAGACGTTCCGGAAATAATGTTACAAAGTTATGATGGAAAAAGAGGCTAAAAATGATAAATTGTGGTATCTCGATGGTGGTTCGACGTTCGCGATTTATCGTGGCTGGAGATCAAAATGCAATTGAAGAAAATTTCCAATACTTTGGGGCAGAAAGTGTAAATATAGCCGAGGGAGTTTCTCCTTGAGGACTTTTGATATCCGATTCTCGAAAATAGCTTGTTCGTTGAGTTTTTGGTGTAACAGAAGGAAATAAGTCTGGAGACATGAGCAGAAGGAGGCCGGCGAGGAAATGGAAAACTGCTCCCGAAGCCCGTAGGGAATTTCGCTTTGCAACATCCTTCGGGTTCCTTTTCCTTTTTTTCTCTCAATCCTCATGGCTTCAATTCACTTCCAAGCTCTCGCACACGAGGATTACAATAAACCGAGCCGATTGGTCGCCTAAACAAACACCAAAAGCACAGGATATAAAAGTAGAACCACATGGGACTGGAACACCACCAACCAGTCTCACGTTTACTTTCATTTCCTTGTATCTTCTCTTCTGCTTTTATTGATGCCTTTTTTCGGCGCTCGATCACCTCCGAATCGTCCGTTCCCCTGCCAGCCGCTTCACCGACATTCACAAAAATAATTCAATTCCCTCAAACTACGATTTATCAGAATTTATCAGCCGAAGAGCCAATGACCGCAAATAAGTCACAAGAATTATGGACGTTGCGAGACCTGCCGAGGCAACTCGAGTCTGAAAATCTTTATTGAGGCTCAAAAGCCTCGAAGAAGAAAGAAAAAAGTTTCTTGAAAATCGAAAACGACCAATTCGGTGAGTTTTTAAATTAATCAATTTTTTCCAGCTAAATGTTAAATTTTTCCTCCTGCAGAAAAAAGATTTATTAAAAAGTAGTAAAAGAGTATTAAAAAATTTCGTTGAATTAAATATTTATTGAATCCCAAGAAATATTTTTTCTTTCCAAATGGCGAGGTTTATTTTTTATAAATTTATAATTTTACTTAAATAAATATGTTGTTTCAAATAAATGATATATTTATAACTTTCCAATAATATTTCTATTCATTTTTAATTATTTAGAAAATTTATATATTAAATAAATGAAATTATTTGCACTTTTGTATTTAAATAAATTAATTTCGTTCAGTTGGATAGATTTTATTTTTTCCGGGTGTACGCACATTCGAAAGGATTGTAGGTCCTTTTCCGATGACCCTTGAGCCTTAATGCAATTCCTCAATTAGATCTGGATCAGGCGATATATGAGAAAGGGAAAAGGGATAAAGGGTTGGGGAGGAGGCTTGCGAAAGAAAAACATTGGAGTACGTGAGTCGATCAAGAATAAGCAATTACTTATATCGCTTGAGATCTTCCAATTGAATATCCCACTCGAGAAATCTCCATTGTTTCGATGATTTTGTTGCTTCACGTGCTCTTTTAATCTGATCAAGTGGGGATGCGCGTCGGACCCTTAACTCGGGCACATGTTGTTGTTGTTGTTGTTGTTGTTGTTTTAATAGCCTTCTGACTAGTCGATAAATATCCGAAGGTGAATTAGGTTACGATATAGCGAATCCCTACCTCAAGGGTTTTCAGTCTTTCCCTCGAGTTTTCGATGGAACTCCTGAAATTAAGGGCGTACTAGTTTTTTCTCCCTACGAACGGTTCGGCCAATTTTATTCGGCCAGCAGGATCGTACCCAAGGGTATTTTTCTGCCCTTTTGGCTTGCCTCTTTCCTTTGCACCATGTTGATACCGCCTATTAATGATTCGCAGCACTCGATGCATACTTAATTTATTTTGATGAAACTTTATTAAGACTATTTATTTAAGGAACCGACGATAATGAAGAAATAGCCAAGGGCGTACTTAATTCATGAGGCTTGAGGCGTTTTCTCTCCAATCTCGACCGAGATCGAACATTCCGGGTCAAAATGACCCAGTGTCGCTGCGACGACTACGTGTTCTTTGAATTTGAAGTCCAAGCAATATTTATTCTTTTCAAATACTGAGCTTTCATTTCAATAAATATAAAATACTATATGAATAAATATTTAAAAAATTGTTTATTAAATAATATTTTATAAATTATTTATTAAATAATATTTTATAAATATCCTCCGGAGATTGCCAAAGATTTCGATATTGAATAAATAAAATTATTTGCAAGAAATAAATTTCTTTTAGTTGAAGAAATTTTATTGATTTTTAATGCATTTTTTTTCCTGGGTGTAGAAGGAGGACGAAAATGGCATTTTCATGGAGGTTATTTAAATTATGTGGGAAAGAAGGGAGAGGAGGAGAGAGAAGGAAAAAGATCGACTACCAAGATACTTTGCTCTAATGCAAAAAGTTTTTGTTGGTCCGTTCCCCTAGCTCTTTCCAGCTGAGTAATCTCGTTCTTTTTGTTCCACTGAGACTTCTCGAGTTAATCCATCGATAATCCAGAGAGCAACGAGAAAAAAGTTAAGATGTCTGTCTTATTGTCTTTTGGAAAGACAGTCATTTCGTTGGTGCTCTCGCTGTTTTTCCTCCTCGTTGCATCTTGAATCACGAGCTACGTTTTTTTTATCTTAGCATCGAGGAAAATGGCGAGGGCGAAGGAGGCTAAAAGTCGGTGAATGCCACATTAAGGAGTCTCATTTTAAAGAGATACACTCGAGGAATGAGAAAGTAGCAGAAAATCCCGAACACAGTACGAGAGAACAAAAAGGAAGAGAAACAAAAAGTTTCTACTCTCATTTTTTGGCAACAAATCTCGGATAGACCCAGCCAGTCAACTAGGGTTCGGTGTTTCTCTTAAAATACATATATATATATACGGAAACCAAGCGCCCAAGATGTATAGGACGTTCCATCCCTCGAGTCGTCCAGTCGTTAAATATTTTTTTCCCAATTCACAAATTTTTTCCATTTTTTTCGTCATTTTCGAATTTTATTCGAACAGCACCGAAAGGGGGAAAAGAGCTCTGACTGCGGCTTCAAAATTCACACCCAAGTAAAAAATCCATCAAAAAGTAATAAAATAATATGTATTTTTTTTTAATTTTAATCAAATTTTATTTTGTTTTCAATAAATATAAAATTTTATTTGAATAAATATTTCGATCAAAATCAATGAAATATTTATCATGTTGAAATAAAATTTCTATTCATTTTAAATAATTTAGAAAATTTATATATTAAATAAATGAAATAATTTGGCAAAAATAAACGTCCATTAGGTTGGTATTTGAATAAATGAATTCCTCTCATCTAAATAAATTTTATTTATTTTTAATAAATTTGCGAATAAAAAATCAAATTTACAGAAAAATAAACATACATTTTTAGCAACAATTTCGATAGATACGTCCTAATTTTGTGAGCCAGTAAATTTAATGAAGAGCAGTGAGATTCTTGAGACGGATTGCCCCATGGATCTATAGCTAGAAACATCGTCGCCGCCCTTGTCGTTGTGCATAAAATATTTCGACACTTTAATGGCTGATAGCTTTTAATGGAGCGAGCGTTAATGACCGTCCATCGTGCTAAAGGAAAGAGACAGAGAAGGAGAGCGAGAGAGAGAGGAAAGTACGATTGTGTTGTCCTATAAACGTGACACGGTGATGTATAATCCTCCATCGTAACGATATCGTAACGTACATCGAACATAAAATATAAAAGCGAAAGCTTGCTAGAAATACGTGATCATGTGGCAGGTGCTAGTCGATGAGGATCAATCTCATTCGTACCACTCAATTTAATGAAAATTATTGAATTTACAAAAATTATCTCTCTGCCTTGAATTCAGTAACCCTGTAAGGATCAAAATGACCCCATGCGTAATTTGATAAAATTTTGTATCTATTGAAAATAAATCTCCTTATTTGAAAATAAAAAAAAATAAATATAAAATATTTATAAAAAAAAATATATATATTTTTCGTCATTTAATAAATAAATCTTTGATTCACGTAAATATTTTCTAAATATTCTCTTCTATTACTTTTCAACAAATATTCTTTCCGGATGCAGCGAGCCCCACGGAACTGACGGAGGGAAAATTGAATATTTCATTGGAAGAAATAAATGAATTGAAGTAAATAATGGAGACAAAATTTCAACAACTCGGAGCAGGTCATAGAAAAAATAGAGTAATTATTATTCTTCCAGTTTTTACGTGGAAGGAATTGTTCGTGCTGGAAGTCTGAAGAGGATTTAGTATGTGGAATGAATAATGAATTTAGTTTGTGTGCTGGGGATGGGAGAATTTTGTCGCCTCAATTGCGAAAGCCGCAATCGATATGAACACACACTAGCACATTGATTCACGAGACAAATCGTCGGCAATAACCGTCAATGACGGTTGAACGAGATTATTTTAGTATTTTGGTTTCTCTCGGTTGTTTTGTTGCCGATTGTCCGGGACGAAAATGGGAAAGACATATAGAGCGAGTTGGGAAAAGCTGACTTCTCCACTTGTCCCTCCCTCTCTCATTCTCCCAAGCGAACCCAAATCATATAACAATCAATAAGGAATTCCAAGCTTATATCCGATATTTTTCGTATAAGAGAGATCCAAGCCAAAAGAAAATGGATATGAAAGCTCTCACACGAGAAATATTCGAATCGACTCCCTCTAGTGGCACATAAATTCCGCACAATAAATCATGTCTGTATCTTATATCCACGTTTCTTCATCCACAAATTTATCGACAATTTTTAATATTCTCTCATACCAATTCTCAGCAAAAACAGCAAAAAATGAACGTTTTCTAAATTCGATTCAAAAATAATCGACTCGATGCAGCTCGCGATTAGGAAGAGTGTGAGAAAAACCGTGAGGGGGATGCACCCAGAAAAAAGATTCATTGGAAATCGATAAAATTTATTTAACTGAAAGAAAGATTTCAAAAAATATTTCAAATATGTAAAAATAATTTCCACTTTCCAAATCCAATCCAAATTTAATATAATATCATTATTTAATATAAATATTTTTTGGGATTCTCTAAATAAGTATTTAATTTGAAGAAAATTACAAAAAATGGCCAAATTCTATTTTTTTTTTTCTTTTTTTATTTTTTTTTTTATTTTCCATATGGGGGCGAGTTTGGCAAAGTAAATTGGAATTAGGTCTGTTGTATTTGGCGTCTGTAATAGGAAGAGGAAGGGAAAGAGAAGGAAAGATGGTTTTTTGGTGGGAATATGGCGGGGATGATGGGAGAGTGGAAGTGAAGTTCGTGCCTCGTGGCATAGCGGGGTATTTACGAAAAGCCTGGAATTTTTATGAGGAGACGGTTGAATCACGACTATCGGGATAAGCAAAGATCCGGAGGCTTCGAACGCCATTGGATGAGGGCATTCAAAAAGCATCACGTATAACTCTACTCGTCATTTCCTTTCTCGGTTTCTATGGCGTTCCCGCACAAGTCGAATTTTTTCTTTCGAGAGGGCGCTCCAGGGGATGAGAATTTTTTTCTCGAGCTCAACCCCGCAACTCCTCGCCTCTCCCCTTCTCACATTTCGACGCCCCAACGACAACAAGCATGCGAGATGAAACGACGAGGAATGGAAACAACTTTATTATATTTATACACATATATATATATATATATATATAACATCGGAGGGTTATTTATCCCCCATGTTCATTTTTTATGTATCCCGATTTATCGTCGTGCGATAAATTTTCGTAAATCCCATTTTTTCGCAATTTTGACCCAATTTTTTTTTCTTTTTTTTCGAGTCAATTTGTGAAAAACTAAAATTCTCAATCTATTGGTCGATTGCCGAAAGCCTGCGACTGTCGAGTCCCTTAAAATTTCGTTCAATTTTTAATTAAGCCGAAAATGTCAATCCCGAATAAATAAATATGTCCGATAACTATTTGGACTAGTTTTGTTTGCACGGTGCAACACAGTAGGACACGTACGTTATGAGACTTGCAATGTGACTTGTTTGTATTACGACGTAGTCACGTACGGTCAATATTAGACGAGAATCTTAATCCTTAATGTACTACGGGTATGTTTCCTGACTTTTTTCCTTCTCCATTTCCTGCCACTTAGAGCTCCAGCTTCCGGAAGGCGAACTCCCTTTTTGCTGGGCTTGAAAGTTATTATTATTATTATTTTTTTTCAATATTAAAAAAAAAATGATAAATTTTCTAGAAAGTAAAGAGGAAGTACATACTTATAAACAATATTGAAAAAAAATTGCAGAAATTAATGCGGTCGGACGATTTTTTAAAAATTCCAGATTTTTCTAAAATTCGAAAGATTATTAAATTCGAACCGTTCCACCGATATTTCCTAAATTCAATACCAACCTTCCTATTATGATACTCGATTTATAAAAAAAAAAATGGGCAATAAATCTGAAAATTTGCGGAAATTAGAGCGTCGAGAGGCTTTTTTTTGAAAATTTCGAAATTCTGTAAAACTCGGATTTTTCTAGCAATTGCAACAAAATTATGAGAGATCGAAGAACTCGTATGGATTAACATCTGTGCAAAATGGGAGTCCTGTAGCTCAAACCGTTCTCGAGTTATGGACGTTTGAATTTTCCAGTGCGATAACATGCACACACGACACATCCGGACATTTTTTCTGGATATGATTTTTCGATGTTTTGGAACATTTTAAGCACATTGACATTGAAATCTGGGAAAAAAAATGTTCACCGTCACATGACTGATGTTTGTGGGATAAAGAAAAAAAAATAGATTTTTGAAATTGTGTACGTTTTGAGAGGGAAAATAAATTGAAGGATGAAAAAAAAAAAATGAAGAATTTGGTCACCCGATGTGTTGGTAGAATTAGTCGGGCGCAAGGGGATTGTGGCCGAGAGGCAAGTAGGTAAGGCCAGTGACTGGACAGACCCGCGAGGCTACGGGAGCCAGGCTGGTGGACGGTGCGGGTCTCGGGTTGTGGGACGAGGGTCGGTTACCGACCTTGCCTTATCGCCTTCTGGCTCGCTCCGACGCGTGACTATCGTCCGCGGCAGTTAAATTTTATCAGAACAAATTTCAGCCCTGACATCTGGTATGTTGCTATACATTGGTGCTTGCACTTATACACGAGCGAGGAGAGTTATGACCCGATGGATTTTCCGTAAGAGGCCACGAGCTACGAGATCTGACCGACAGGATATAAACTAATTTTCAACAATTATTCGCACCTATCCACAAATTAAAGAAAATCTCCAAAACGACGAGAATTTTAAATATAAATAAAGAAATATCGCAAAGTGCAAACATGATAAAAATCGCACAATTAAACAAATCATATAAAAGTCAATAAAAAGCTGAGAATCTATAAGAGACACTTTGACATGAAAAATATTTGTTATTCGTTTCGCTGAGTCAAGAGAACGCGACGAACCTCGAATGGGGCTTTTCTCATGAAAATGTTCCTCCGTATAAACATGCCAGTTCGATGTACGAGTCTTTACCTCAACCGTGCGAATGCCACCTACGTAAAATGAGCTACATGCAATTCCAATACTCCCACGAATTTCTACGTGTGAGAACGATTATTTAATCATTCCACAAACCCCTCGATTCTCATTTACACCCATGCAGAAAAAATATTTAGTAAAAAGTAATAAAAATAATAAAAGTTAGTAATTAAATTAATTACTTTTTTTTAGTTAAATTAATTTTATTGATTTTCAATAAATCTTTTCAACTGGGCGTAAGTGGAAAATGAAAAATAATAAAAATATAAAGGCGAGAATATTAATGAGAATAATTTGAGAGGAAAGTAGGAAAATAGGAATGAGGTAAAAAAGGATATGATGAGACGATTTGATATGGAAGGTTCCATGGACATGTGTGTTCGGAGCTCGAGGCGTTTGTTTCGCTGCGAGCAGCTCGAATAAATGTAATAACAGTAACGGAAGAAATTACACGTAGCCGTGGGGTTGAGTCCATGGAGAAGATTTGCCCCACGCACGTGGTACGACAAGCGAATGCGTGACATACACGATAACTTGAACGATACGACGGTCCCTTGCAAGGCAACGACAGAGCAAATGCCATTAAGAGAGGATGCGAAGGAAAAATCTGTTATTTTTTTTTCATTCTAATTTTTTGCATGGATAAATAATGTAACTGCGAAAAAATTTGATAAATTGTGGTAAATTTTATTTTCTGCAAGTGGAGGTAGAAAAAAAAAATAGCTGGGCATTTGGAAGCGCGAAATTGTAGGGAATGCCGGTGGAAAACGGCATCGGGCGTCAACATTTATGACTATTGGCTTTATTGAGCGAGTAACGTTGCATAAAATATGATTTACAGAGCTTTGAACCGAGGAGCTAAGGGCAAAAGGAAAAAGGGGTTGAGCCTCGGAAATGTGCACTCGTCCATGTCCACAGTGCGTACCCATATCCATATAATATTGTTATATGTACTGAAACGTAATATTATACAAAAAGAATTTTAAAAAAAGTGAGGAGAAAGGTCTAAACACATGGGGCCCTTAAGACCCGCAATAAAAGGTGCCGTTGTATAGGTGAAGCCACAGATTTACCTGCCGGGAGTATATAACGTTCGATAGGCACTAAATAATCTGTAGACATGAGAGAACTTGATGTTTTATAATCTGGGTAATAACACAGTTCGGAAATGTTATTTATGAATGAATTTGTCGTCGTGTCGATTGACAATTGATACGTTGACCTGAAAGAATCGATTAAAAGCTAAAGAAGTGACGTTTATTTCACGCACGAAGCTTCCGGGCAGCCCAATTGCGCAATTATCGAAAAAAGGCCCATTTGAGAGTCCAGCGGAGCAGAAGTCTAATGATCATGGGAGAGAAGTTACGACGCCGATAACTTGATCGCCATTGTCTTTTTTGCTATACGTCGTGCAGCGCCCTCACGCGGTGGCGTCATAGAACTACACCCAGTGGTCCTACATTTCTTCCTCTCAAATGAGCTTGTTACAATTTCTGGTCTTTTTTATTCGCTACATCCAACATTAGCAGGATGGGTTGGGCCTTGATTGCGTCAAGTTCCCATATTAATGCATGACCATTGAGCAGGCACGTGAGACAACGAGCGAAAGACGCTTAATCGAAGCACCCTCTGTGACGGTACTCTGATCGATCTATACATATACAATCCCCACATGCCCATGGATACATTTCAAAGAATACCAACGAATCCAGTGCCCCGGGAAAACAATTAGAATACCTGAGATGCATCCTTAATTCAGCTCGCTCTACACAATAAATCGTATGACTCGTATCCACGTTAATTTCAATGGCGAAGAGTCGTTTGAGAAGAAAAAAAAATACGTCAATGCTTCGAAAAAACGCCACAGTCTCTTAAAAAAATTTAAGCACTGTGTTGATAATGTTGGAGAAATTAACAAATGTCCTTGAACAGTAAAAAATCATCATAAAGAAACCAGAGACAGGGAGAGGAGAATAAGCGAGACATAAAAAACATCGACAGGCTCGTTAAGGCTTTATTGTTGTTTGCGAATGACGTGACATTGACAAAAGTGTCGTCAGTCACATTTAACATACAATCGAATCTTGTTTCCCGTGGATTCCACGTGATTAGTCATCGAGATTTCATCTTCCAGAGTCGTTATCCTTCCCAATGTCATGTTCGCTTGGCGAAGGTCATTCAGCCAAGGATATGTTGATTTTCTTTTGTTTTCCTTTGGCTTGTTCACTTCACTCGGCTCATCCCGATGTGTGTGTGTGTGTGTGTGTGTGTGTGCTTACCTGCTTGGCTGCCGTGACCTTGGACTTCCATTTGCATCTTCCGAGACGATCCCCAGGTATGAGACCTACCACTGTAGTACCCCTTGAGCATCGATGATGTTTACGTTCGTTGAAGCACCAAAAGCTGTTAAACTTGCCTCGCACCAGCCAATCCTCACTTTGGCGGTCACTACTCTCTCCCCCCTTTGCCTCCTCTGTTGGGCTGGGCTAAATTATAGCCCCGGAGATTCACCAGGGACGCCGGGAACTGGTTCTAATGACTTCTGCAGATTCTCTCAGAATTTAACACGAAACTTACCCTCTCGATGGCATTCTATGTTCCTTTTTAATTCTAGGCCTCCAACTGGGGAATTTCATTTAGAATTTTTCTCAGCGATTATCAAGTCCATCTAGTTGACCTATTTCTTCATGCTAATCGCATTCGATGGGTCACACATTTATTTGAGAATTAGGGAACGACATATGTGCTTGAGGAAGAAAAAAAAACAGTCATGCCTGTGTGTTCAATTAAACATGATCCTATGCCGCGGAAGGGTCTTAATTAGGCATTCGGTGTAGGGCGTGTTGGAGCGGATCTTTAAGCAAACTAAAACTGATACGCTTGATGGTGTGTTGGCTGTCCCTTACGAGTCAGCTTATGGAAGAAATAATGTATGCTTTTGGGATTAGCAGTAAAGACTAGAGCCTGGTGTTTCGTTTGGACAGCATCGGTCCCTACACTCGAAGACACACGTTTCCTTCACTTTCCTCTGGGCTCCTCTGTGCCTCTCTTCGCTCTCGTAAATCCGATTATCGTAATAATCTTCGAAGAGGATAAAAGAGCTACCGTAAAGCATTATGGGCAGACTCACTCTCCGATCCCGGCATCCATTTATTCCATTGTCGTTAAAATAGTACCAACAACTTGTATACACAGCAATATCGTAAAAGATCATAAAACGTTCGTCTTTTCATTCGAGTATAATCAAAGGATTCAGGTCAGGGTCTTCAAATACCCTTAAGAGCCTCTTACAAATTATTGCCACTGAATCGAATAAATTTAACATTCTACGCGGTACAGATTCTGTAGAGGGACCAGAGAGGACCCCCTAATCTTGAATTTCGATGAAGGCAGCTGCACCTCACATTTCCCTTGATAACGGTGCCTCCGAAATTGCTCACCATCGCGTAGACTGTTAAGTCACGATCCTTCCATTTTTTTACATCGATTTTTTTACGCCGAAATCCGAGAAGACTTATATACCTCTGGGTCGCTGTCTGCGTATGCGAGCGACAACGACGCTCGCAGCCACCTAGCGGCCAAAATGTGTACTAAATTTTTTTTTTCTCACTAACCCATCCGCAGTTACCTCACATGTATGTTGATGCATAGCAAGGATTATTAACGATAAGATCGAAGAGTTTGGGCTAGAAAGCTATCGGTCGGAGTGTGCTGACCTCTCGAGTTTTCGAGTGGCAAGCGAAGAGTGCCGAGGGGTTAGTATGGACTCCATTCTTAACTACAATTAGCCAAGATTAGCGATAGGCTTTTATCAAGTTTGCCAGAGCGATAGAGAGGCTGTAGGGGCGGCGGGGTTGGAGAACTCGAGAGGTGTGCAGCTCGCCAAAGGACTACTCGAGAGATCGCAGCATCGATTGCACCGCGGACTCGCGTAAGGTCACAGACCCGCGATCTGGTTGGCAAACCATGTGTATACGGGCCTCGTCGAGCTTCCCTTTCTCTCCTAGTCATCTCTCTATCTGCCCGGTTACCAACAATCTCCAACTTTGAGCAACTTTGCCCAAACCCAAAGAGCTAAAAATGAAAATCTTGATTTAAAATTCAATCTACTCAATAAAATGCCTAAAAAAATTGTTTAACAACGGGAAATGACCGTTAATAATATCTTTTTTTAATTTAGCAATAATATCGATAAACAATAGTTAAGATCGTGACTAGAGGGCGCGAAGAGCTTTCACGAATAGTCTGTATCATATCTACTGATGGTGTACAACGACTTCGTGTTCGAATACGTAGTAAATCACGCCCGATCCTGTTGTGCTTCAATTCTTTCTTGATTCACTGCTTCAAGACCGATCTATATAAATATATAGCTATATATTTAGCAACGTATATGTTAACATGGATTTATAAGTGTATAAGTGTGTGTAGAACAACGATAGCTCTCATCCGGTTCCCACGTACTCAATTACTCGGCCGAGCTCTAAGCTGGTCTCTTGTTTTTTTAAGGCAGCGGATGCCACATTTTCAAACGTCTAAGTCACGTATTTCTACAAAAAAGAAAAATGACGATAATAAAAATAAAAAAAAACAGACAAAAAAAAAACTTCAAAATGAAAGAAAAAACAATGAATCGAGAGCATCACCGAAAGGGACTGGACGTTGCGAAACCAGTTCCCTGCTCCTATGTTTTTCACTACTGTCTCTTTTTTTATGCTCATCCTAAGGACGTTGATCGTCTTCTCGTTTTCATCCTCCACCATATCGTCAGTTAAACCAAACACGTACACGAATAATATATTCCACGATGCTCACGAGCCTTCCACAGATTGACCATACTACTTATTATCAGACACTGCCAGTGCCAATAAAAACTTGTGCCTACTTCTTTATTTTAATTTGTTATTAATAAATACTGCGAGGCTCGTGAGAATCGTTATTTTTCCGGTTTCTCTAGGCTTGCAGAAAAATCCTTTTTTTTTTCTTTCACAAATATCTTGGAAATCACTCATGAACTCTTGAAATTAATTATTAAATAATCAAAATTTTCATTTATTTCACTTGATCGACTTATTAATAATTCATCGTCGAGCCAGCAAAAATAATTTCGTAAAAATGATTTGTTTTTTTCGCAGATTCATTATTTTTAGTAATTTAAAGAAAATGTCTGGTGTCTCAGACGAATGGCTTTAGTTACTGACACCGGCTGCTGCCTCCTCTCCAATAAACTCATTATCCGGGTTGATGATGAGCCCCTCTCCGCCCCTTTCCTCGCTTCACCGGACCGAGGCCCTTGACACCAGTCAAGAGAGCGAGCTTCGTACATATGTTGTTAAATACCGGAGTTGACACCGTTTGACCCGTCTTCCCGCTGTCCCCACCTTTCGGCCGCTTTCTCTCTCCCTCTCTCCCTCTCTCAGTTTAAATAGCAATACCTAATGTTTGCCGAGCTCATCCTACTATTACTCGGAACTCACTTCAATGACTCACTACCGAGTCTCGATCATCGTCGATGGTATTTGTTTTTTTTCTTTTTAATACAATATTCACTCGCAATTATTCGAAAATGTACTCGATTTTTGGAAAAAAACAATTTCTTCGCATGAATAACTGGAATTATTAATTTTCGTTTGGAGGTTAATGTTCGAATGTCTTTGGCCTCATGTACCAAACTTATTGAAGGGACTACGCTGGTCGTAATAACTTTTCTTTTGACTAACTCGGTACCGCATGAAGTTGGTGAAAAAATCAGTCCAACAAGCTCAACGCGTGGTCGATTGAAAGTGGACGAAGGTAAAAAACAGGAGATCGGTAAGATAGTAAACGACGAGAGGAATACGACAATCGTGAAATTGTGGAGAGGTCCCCGGAGGAGTGGGGGAAACAAAAGGGAAAGAGGAACGAAGAAAAAAATGGAAGATGTTGTTGCGGAGGATAGGGAGGCCGAAAAGAGGGCATGAATACTATATGTGCACTACAAGATGGTATACTATGGTAGGTACAAGGTTGCGTCGTGCTGCAGCCATTATTTTAGTTCGACCCGACTGCGGCGACCGGATCGGCAAGAAAAAAAGGAAAGCGTTGAGGGGAAAAAAAAAAAATTGTGTTGAAAAGGAAAGAAAGAAGAGAAAAAGAGACAGACAGAAAAAAGTAGGAGCGTGAGGAGGTGGAGGCAGAAAAAAACAGTCGGAATAATGTCCCGCGAGAAGGACGAGAGAGGGTTCATTCGCCTTGTTTTTCTTCTTAGCGAGCCGAGGCTTGCGCCGTGGATATAAATGACACGCGTCATGGACGTGCAGATATGTCCCGAGCCCCCGATATCGATCCGCCATTTTCCAATACTCACGAAACTTGGAGAATGCACTTTGCCAAACAGCATACAACGATATAATAATAAACGAGATCATGAGAGACCAACTGATCGGATTATTCATGGAGCTTGTCCTTGAGAGTCCGCAGATAGAGGAGAGTTCGAGGTCAGAAGGTCAGATCGTCAGAAAATTGAGGATGGACGATGCCAACCTTGACAGGCGTTGACCTTGAAATCCTTTCGACCGGATAACATTGAAAAATTCATTTGAATTATTTCATATCAAGGTCAAGGTCATATTATTTTTTTGTTTTATTCCTCGACAAATCTTTGGTTGTTGGTGGGCGAGGAGGTCAAAGGAAATCGTCAGAAAATGAGATCTTGGTGAAACATTAAAATCAGATAAAAAAAAGAAACCGAATAAACTTTTTTTTTTCTAATTTGGAATCAAATTATCAGTTTTTTTTTTTAAATTCCAACTCCAAGCTGAGGTCATCGTGTTTGCAGTGAGTACTAAAGGATCGTGTTGGTTTGCGAAGAAATCGAAGAAACAGTTGTGAAATAAATGGTGGGTCGATGATCGAGGGTCAGTGAGTTGGGAAGTACGGTTCGCTGTTGATCCCAGCTGAGGGCAGCCTATACGAGATCAGGCAAGCAGAGCGAACAGGCCTTGTTTTCGACGCGAGCACCGAGGCTAGCTGCCCCCTGAACCGGATCGGAGAATTAACCTCCCTCTTTTTATCTTCCTCTCGCTGCTGCCCCTCTTCTTCCTCAATAGAAAATAATTCCAACACACACTGCACCGATTAAACGAGAATTAATAATACATTGAATAATTTTAAATTGCCTATCAAATATCAGTGTCAAATAATTCATTAAAGCTTTTTCCTCTCTTTTGGCAAAGTGAAAATCAATGATAATGTGACCCAGAAAAAATATTATTAAAAATCAATAAAATTAATTGAACCGAAAGACATTAATTAATTTCAATAGAAACCTTATGGACATTTAGTTATTCCAAATAATTTTATTTATTTAATATAGAAATCTTTTGAATTATTCAAAATAGATAGAAATTTTATTTAATAATTATAAATATGTCATTTATTTTAAATAAAATATTTTTGAAAAAGAAATAATCCGTGGGATTCAATAAATTATTGAATTCAAAGAATTTTTTTAGAAATATACCCTTTTATTACTTTTTATCAAATCTTTTCCTGATGCGGGGCCATCGTAAGCCTGAACATCCGATAAATAATTCACTTTTTCATTTGCTTTCAAGCCCAAGTAACTCTTTTTTATTTTCCAACAGTATTCTTGCCACTTTCTATCATTATAATCATAACGAACGAGAGCTTAATAATATAAAAGCGAATCCACTATCGAGATGCCTGTATTTTTATTCCCATTTAGTTTTTTTATCATCAATCGATACGCCGCACGCAACTCCACATTATTTGCACGGTAAGAGCCAGCGTGAAACTTACAATTTCAGCATTGCCGTAATTACCGCAAACTTATATTACTCTACGCTCTTAAACTTTCGTCATATTTCGCTCCAACTCAATCGCCAACGTTTTACACCTCCGTGACGTAACATTCTATTTGTTGTTAAGCATATCAGTGCTAAAAACGGATAAACTTTACTCCAACTCAATTTCCATGGGAAAAACTTTCATTTTCCAAAAAAAAAATCGGCTCGTTTCAATTGTTGGTTATTAACCAAAACATTTATGGAATTATCCGCCCTCAACCAAATTACGTAATATCCAATTCTTCAAAAATAATTAAACTTTTAAAAATAATGAATAATTTAAAAAAGTAAACAAAACCATAAATAATATGAATAATAGTTTAAAAAAATAATAGACAATCAAAAATTAATAATAAATTATAAATTATAAGCAATGAATAATAAATTATACATAATAAATAATAAATAATAAAAAATAAATAATAAAAAATAAATAATAAAAAATAAATAAAAAATAATAAATTTATTGTAACGATCACGAATGATTGAAAAAAAATCATAATTGAAATAATCGGCGTGTTACGTAGCGATAAAATAGTCGGTGGTTAAAAGTGAATAATCCGCGGTAGAAAATATTAAATGTATTACATACGAGTAATTCTCGTGTTACTTAACGAATATAGCAGGAGGGATGAATAAAACGGGTAATAAGATTCCTGATTGCGCGAATATTGCGCACTAAAGACTTTGCGTGACTCTGTTCTTCGAACCAGAAGGCTCGATGAATTATTTCGTCCAAACTGGGATTATGTTCATTCGCCGCATATTCTATTCCTTATTGCCGGGTCGTGAATGACAAAACGAGAAAATCTACGAGGTCGATAAAAAATTGAAAAAATAAAAATTAAAAAAAATTTGTAATTTCCGTTTGTCGACGATAATTATTTATTACGATCTCGTCAATTGGATTTATTCTGCAGGTGAATTATTTTCACTGGCTCTGTACGTCGAGGACGTCCCTGGGAGCGGCAGAACGAGAGGAAGTGAGGAAAGAAAAAAAATGAGAAGAGGGGGAGGACGAAGGGATCGAAGAGTGACGAAAAAGCCTGACTCGATTCCCTGGAGACGATCGAGTGAGTTTCCAGCCGGGACCGCAACAAGAAAAGGGGTTCCGTGTCTCGATGCCGGTAACAATATAATTACTCTCATTCCTGTCAGCGTAAAAAAGGAGAAAAAAAAAAGAAAAATAAAAAGCAAGAGATGTTGCGATATGAGTTTGTCTCGTTCTACACTTTTGCTCGAGGATGCGGGTCGATGAGCATGAGACAACATGATACCAGGTTCCATAACACGTAGCGTGACCTTCCCACGTGACTGCCATCAACCTCGAATAAAAAATGATCAAGTCACCTGGAAAACGTACAGGAAATTGACTAGAAATACCCACACCGACAATGACAATTGTTCAACTTGTGCCAAGGTCAAACTTCAAAGCGATCTCCGAATGACCCGCATGTGTTTGATAAACTTTCGATTTACTCGAAATTACGTCCCGGAACCAATTCTTCACGAGATAATCATTTTTATCGAATTTTATGTGATCGATCGACACCCGGAAGCAAAAATTCAATAAAATTCATTTAACTGAAAGAAATTTATTGATTTAAATTCATAATTTAAAATTTATAATTTTATTTTTATATTATATATTTATTGAAATCAAAATTCATGTCTATCAAAAATAAATCTTGAATTAACCGAAATATTTTGTAAGTATATATTTTTATCACTTTTTTTTCATTATTTTTTATTTATTTTGAAATTTATTTACTTTTTTCTATCCAATTATTTTTTTATTATTCCTTATTATTATTTATGAATTATTATTTATTAGAAAAATCTTTCCTCCGAATGAAAATAAGGAAAAAAAAAGAAGTTTTTTGATGATATTTTTGTAGGCTAGAAAGTGAAAACGAGAATTGCACATATTTGTTATCGTGGCGTAGCGATCACGGAATAACAACGGTCTGTAAAATAATTCAAATCATAGAGAAGCAGGGAGAGGATGCTTCGCAGGGTAATTTCTTCACTGCCACGTCACAAACTCATTTCAATTACGTACCTGTCATGACACATGCACAAGCATCACGCTCTAATGCGTTTCTTGCTCCTTTGGGAGCCTCGCACGATGATTCAGCACTGCAGTTCATTTGCACTCACCATTTTTTTCATATATTTTTTATTCATATGAATTTTTGTTACGTGCGTTTCTCTCGAACAGTGTCGAAGGGAAACACGTACGTACATTTTATGTACACACCTGTATCATTCGTATTCCCGAGTCGTGAGACTGATAAACGGCAATGCACCTTCATCGGCTCGATTGATCGCTCACAATCGCTCGTTTAAAGCCTTCTTCTCAGAGGGTTGGAAAAATAAATCCATGGGAGTCTTCGGTGATGAAAAAAAATAAATATATATATTGATGGATTGGCAAGCACATTCAGAAATGATAAAAAATAATTCGTTGATCCTTGATTAATGTTTTTCTGCAGTTTGTAAGTAAAAAATTAAATAACCCATTGAGTTCTGATTTTTATTTTTTTTTCCTGAAATTTTGCCTGATCCAAGAACAAGGAAAACAAATGAATGAATCAGATCAGCGCGTTCTCTTGCCCGCGACTTCTCAGTCTGTAAAGTTCACCGATGTGTCTACCATCCGTTTGCCATGGTCTCCGTGGCGTCCGGCTGCGTGGGGAAGAAAAGTTTTGTCGTTCACGTACACGTAATATCTTTATGACACAGTTATAATACATGCGTTAGGATCGCTCTTGGAGGAGGCACGAGCAACAACTCGAACAAGTCCGAGAAAGTTTGGATTGTTATAA
Organism: Campopleginae sp. 14b; assembly: GCA_030522525.1. Lineage (NCBI taxonomy): Eukaryota > Metazoa > Arthropoda > Insecta > Hymenoptera > Ichneumonidae > Campopleginae sp. 14b. The sequence goes on from JAPYYS010000894.1 coordinate 29,304, forward strand.
TAGATTTGATGCATACGGGGTACGAGGAATTGACCACGAGAAGACTCAACCAAGGCTTCTCGATGTTTTTCTTGTCGTTGTTGAAATATTCAAGTTTATAATCCGTCCAGAAATGAAGGAGCGAATGAGGGACGAGGAGGGAAACGGAGTTAGGTTTGTTGTTGACGTTCATCATGTGTTTTGATGGGAAGATCCAAGTTTTTCTCACTCAAACGTTCAGGGGCACTTGGAGCGCATCATTTGGAAGCGAAATGTCCTCAGGCGTTTTGCTCTCCGACTCACGATGGCCAAGATATTTCGCTAATAGCTGAGAGCCAACTGGATACGAGGATCAGCGAGCGCACGGAGTGGGGGAAGCGCGCCGGCCACGCCCACTTTTTCTTATCGAGTCACCGCACTGGTTAATTATAAATGATCCAATATCTCGGCAACCAGGCATGGGATCAAAAAATGACTGAGGACTTTTCTCTTGGAAATTGCAAGGTCTGTCTTCTCTTCAATGTGGATTATGGAATGGCCTGTATATGGGATAAGAACTGAGCAAAATCGAGTCTAATGATGGCTTTCGCCTGAGAAAAGGCTTTCCTTAGCTTGTTAGTACGACATTAGGCGCGGTTCACAAGTTTCAAGGGATCGCACGTCGAAAGGCCAAGACCAGAAGAGAAAGAGGAAAGTGTCTTGCTCTCCTCGTTCGCCTCAGCTACAAAATTACATGCTTAGCTTGCAACGTGCTATTACGCGTAATCAGAGTTCTCGAGTGCATCATAAAGATAATTAAATATATACCGAGTAATCAAAGTACAACCAGAGACCACATAGTTTCGGTTAATTAGCGAACGATTCACCCACCCGAGCTTTCCTAACCTCAAATCGCACAAATTTTTCTCATTCCCCCCATTACAGCTCGATCTTATGGAAAATACACGACTTCCTTCAACCTTTATATTTTATCATCATACTTAGCTTTTAGTCGCGGGTTTTACGATCCGGCCATATGCACATCGTGTCTCGAGAATTCGAGAGGCCGAGAGACTCTCTCGTAGCATCCGCGACATCGTATGGGCTCTTGAAGGAGATCAATGAGAATCCGGAGCTTTTCAGAATCTTCGGGAATAATTACTGGGATCTAATTTCATGGCATTAGCCCTTCGAGTACACACTGGGTCATTTTGACCCCAAACATTTTTTGTCGCCGATTCTGTGGCATTCAAAGGCACCGAATGTTTTGGCGTTTCATTTTCGTCTCCGTTAAAAACAAAACTTCCGTTAAAAAGACGCCTCGGGTCAAATTGACCCGATAGGATGTCTGGCAATAAAAAAAAACCTCATATTATGGCTCCAAGTTTGTTTCTCAGCCCCTGAGCCATGGATTTTTCAAGAATCGTCTCAGCAGACACTGGAAAGCAAAAGTTGTCCATGGAATTTTTTGTTATATCGACAGAATGGACACGAACCAGCGCTGGCATTAATTGTAGATATTCATGATAAACAAAGCCATACATTTTATAATTTACACAACGAGATTAATTGTGTTGGCGTTGCCACATCACCGATGATGCAGAAGTTAATGTAGATCACATCCTTTGTTCCACAACAAGCGACAGCCACTTTGCATCACTGGACAAACATCGAGAACGTCACCGGAACAGTGTTAAGTGGTAAATCTTGAAGCCACATGTGACAGGTTTTGCAATTGTTTTTTTTTTTTTTTTATCTATTATTCACATTGAAAAGAAAATTTTGTTGGAAAAGATCGATGTTTTGTTCGATACGTTCGATTGAACATTTTTAAAAAAATAATTTCAACAATTGTGTCATTGCAGCGAGAAATATTCTAGGAAATCCGTTCGGCAGTAAATTTCAATCGTTCCAATCGCAAATTTCTATGACGATTCCATTAGAAACCAAATTTACTGCAAAAATAACGAAAATTTTGAAATTATCCAAAAAATATTTAGTTCACCGTGTTCAACAAAATGCCCACGACTTTTAACAAAATTTCATTTTCAGTGCAACGTCTGTTAAAATAATTTTTTAAAAATCCACTATTCGCCATGTCTCGAAAATTAATTAAAATCGTGAAATATGAAATTTCTTTCGGTTAAATTTCTTTGTACAAAATAACGAGTGCGTGGTGCCTGAAAAAAGTGGAACAAACGAGTGTGGCCTACGTTTTGTTGTCACCAGTCAAAGGGTTGGTTATAATTAAAATACCTAATTGAAAAAAATGGTTTTCAACTTTTAAGATGTTTTGTTTCTTCGTGAATAATTTTTGGCTGAAAATTCGAGACCGAAAATGCCAAAAATAAGGTGAAGAAATGGATGATAATGAGCGGAGATGTTTATATCTCGTTAACGTTGAAGGAGCGTTAATTTAGAGCTCGGTATGGGTAAATGTGAAACGGTTAATTCCACATATTGTAAAATGGCATTGGAAGAAAGAGGCGAAGAGAAAGAAGGATGTGAATGTTATTCGAGGAGAGTGAGCTCATTAGTGAGAACAAAAGTGTCTCGATGCGTGTACAACGAACGTGAGGCGTCAATCAATAGTCAACATCGTTAACCCACTTTTAATATAATGTTTTTTCTCAATATTTGCTTGTTGCAATGGCTGACAGAAATTTTGCAATGCTGGCAAAGCTTATCGAACTCCGAAACGTTCGATCATCGACAGATTCTTCGTTAATAAAAAATAAATTAATTTTTAAATCGTGTGTCTGTCCGAGCCAAGCGGTAACTGCTTTTTCATGCTTTTTCCTGACCTCGTACGATGATTATCGTCGATGGTAATTCACTCGTATACAAATATACGACTCAATATGCAAATAACAAAAGCGTTTCGATCTCGTTAATATTTATCGGAGGAAAGTCGTTCAAGCCTATTTATGGGTCGTGGCACTCTGACTCACCGTCAGATGGACGAAAATAAAAGAGCAAAAAACCCATCGATGCATGCAGAGAAAAAAAAACATATCAATAATTCGGATATTCGATTGAATTTTTTCAACAGGTGATGATTCGGTGCACCTGGAAAAAAGATTTATTAAAAATCAATAAAATTCATTTGACTGAGAGAATTTAATAAAAATCGAATAATTTTGTCGAAATTCATTTCTCTTGGCGATCTTTATCAACCGATGAATGAGGCGTGATAAAAAAAATGCACTAAACACAGAAGAGCACGATGTAGCCCTGAGGGGAACGAAGGAAACCAAAAAAATAAAAAATAAAAAAATTTTAAAAAATAAAAATATTGACCCAACCAATTTCTTTATCGGGCAAATACCCCCGCGAGCTCGCATAATAATGTCGCGAGAGCATTGGCCCCGAGCGACGATGCGATGTGTCGAGCCCCTCGAGCTTCCGCACCAACGAGAAAAAAAAAAAAAAAGAAAAAACGAATACACACATGAAAAAAATCGACCTGTGCATTCTGCGTATGCAAAAGGTGTCGCTCTCGCGATCCCCGTTCGATTTTACAAAGACCACATCGACTTCTACTAAGCTCGTCCTCATTTCTCTCTTTTCCGCAATTTTTTAAATATTTACTTATTTTATCGGTCGTGTACCCCCGGACAACCGAGTAATAATGCATCCTCTGTGCGTTCGTACTCGAGTTCGAGTCCCTGTTGGACGTTCAACTCAAATTCCATCGCAATAACCCAGATGTATTGATCGTACAGTTTGAAAAAGTGAGCCAAACATTTTCGAGAATTTTATTCAAGAAAAAAAGTTTCTTCGCATACAAAAGACTCTCATGTATTTTTTTCTTTTGCTGCGTCAACGCAAGCTCCTGTGTTGTCGAATCGACGAGACAGGATTCCCACGAACCACCTCAACCATAATTCCGTCCAAGAGTCTGGGACTGTCGATTAAGAGTCAAGTGTCCGTCACCTACCCGGGGGCCTGAGATTTCCCTCAATAAAGACTCATCGCTACGCCCAGAAAGAAGATTCATTCGAAAGTAACAAAAAATAATATTTACAAAACTTTTCATTCAATGAAATATTTATTTATTGAATCCCAAAAAAATGTATATATTTTTATTCAAATAACGAGGTTTATTTTTAATGAATATCAAATTTAATTTAAATAAATATTTCATTGAAAATAAATGAATAAATAAATAAAATCATTGGGAACAAATAAATGTCTCATTGGTTGGTATTTAAATGAATAAATTTGTTCTAGTTAAATAAATTTAATTGATTTTTGATAAATATATTTCTAGGTTTATGGGAAAGTCGATCCTGGCTGCTGGGAATTTGGTGATCCGGGTTCGTCGTGATCCGGCGGAGTGTGGAGGTTCGCAGGGAGTCGAAAGTTGAGAGAAACGGGAATGGGAAATGAAATGAAGGACGTGTAACACGAGCTCGATGAGTCAGCTCGCGTGCGACGCCTGCTGTTCCTGTGATGATGGTGTTGGTGCTGTGCAAGACCAGTAGGAGACTAAGGAGATGTTTGCGCAGACTGTAGACCCGCTAACTGCCGAGACGACGTTATGCACCGCCAACAGCATCGTCGTCATCATCATCATGCTGGTAAGACTCGGAGGCTTTTGACTCCTGCTCGTTCGAGGAGCTGATGTCTTCCCAGCACCGACGATTTGTCCAGCGAGAATTTCTACTCATTCTTATCTGGTTCTGAACAGAAAATACGAGTTTTCTCTTCACTCACTCAATCGTGAGATTATGGAAAAACTTTTTTCTTCATTAATCTTCAAAATCCTTCATCAATGAGATTTTCAATAATTTTCCAATAAATTCAATTCTCTTTGGATCCGAAAAAAATGCACATTTGATGCTAAAGAATATTTTCACAAAATTTGACAGAATTTTCATGAAATTCTATCGAAAAAAAAAAAAAAAATAGCAGCTTTGTGCTATTATTCAGCGTCGGATAGATTTGGGTTTGTATTGAGGATGACTCAACAGCCGGTGGGTCAGCGAGGCAGCCCTTTACTCGCGAAAGCTTCATTTTAGCCAACGTCATGGCTCGGCAGCTTATAAAACTGGTTTCACTGATACAGAAAGGCTTTTCCTTTTATTCTTATAGCTCAACGACAAGCCAACGAGACGTCGACTTTAGGAGGACAACGTCGAAGCCCAAAGTGGTCCTCGAACCACGAGGAGTCACGTTCGCGCGGGCTCATCGTGATTGATACACAAAGTTGCTTGAGTTTCATCGTGATTGATGAATTGAAGGAACGACCGAGAAGCAGCCGAGTCATCGGCCGCGACCTTCGTTATTACCATACGCCCGTTACTCCTTGATCCACTAAACTCGACTTGTACCATACAACCTCATCAGTCATCCCTTAAAGTCACGGCAAAAAATTGATAACAATTGCGACCTACATCCACCTCTGGTCTCCCCATTAATAAAATTTATTTATTTTTTAAATAAATAAATATTGGAATAAATATTTGAATAAATAAATAGATATTTAAATAATTAGGGAAATTGATAAAAAAATTAAAAAAGAGTCATTAACTTGGCCAGAGTCTGGGTCAAGTTCATTCTAATTATCCTTCCGTTGGCCCTGCCCCGTAAACTTTATCGACTTTGACTACATCGAAATATACTTTTGGCCACATTATACCACCCACGCTATTTCAATTTTACGCACATTCGCTTTCCATGCGAAACGGTACTGCTTGTTTTCCTTTTCCGTTATTTAAGATCCTTTGCGCATTACCCCCGGCCTCCCCGGTGGCCTGGTTTATCCTCTCGCGCCTCTTATCTTCTCAGACCTTTCTTAAATTGCCACATGCGGATCCGCTAAAAGCCACATGCAAGCGAGCTTTCCCGTTCAACGATCGCTGACCTCCAACTACCAGCTTTATGACCTTCGAACCGCACGCACACATCGTTGCTCAGGATTAAATCCATATCCTGGACCATCCAGATTGGGATCCCCATCCTGGTTCGTCCTTGAAGACTCATTCGGTGTTGGAATGACTTGGAACATTGGATGACGTCCATTTGACTTTTCAGATAATTTTTTCAACATTATCCCAAATATTTTCTCAATTCTTTTTTTTTTTCTCCAAATTATCGTTTTCTGAAAAAACCCGGGCGGTCATTTTCATCAGCCATTAATCAAGTTGGTTCCATGTTCAACGTCTCTTTGTTACAAGTCGATGAATTTAAAGTGGACTGACTCCTGGCAGGCGACAGATGTCGTAGCTCTCCCAGGAACGCACTGCCCCTCTCAATTCACCTCCACACATTTTTATTTTTCTCCGCTCCGCCGCGATTGACATGTGCAAATTTATGTGAACACGATATACCAACCACAAACGCTCAGGATGCATTTGTTTACGCAAATGATGAACGCAAACTCATAAATATAAGCGCACAATTAACACCTTCGGTGTGGACAAACGGCTCGCTCGTTGTTCCTCCTTTCACTGCTTAATGCGTCCGCCTCATTGGATCACAACATACCGGCTGCCCCAAAACTCCTCGATCCTTCCGGTCATCGGAATTTAAGGACGATCGATACATACCACCATATGATAAGAATTTCATCTAATTCCGTGATAATATTCTTCACCATCAAATACGATGACAGAATTTTTTTTTTTTTTTCGTCTACGTGGTTTCCCAATAATTTGAGTTTACAATGTCCAAAAAAAATATACTTATATATATATATATCTAAATCCTATGCTTATACGTGTGAGCTTTAGTGCTGAATTAGTCGAAAACTATGTAGAGGAAAAATCTTAAAAAATTAGTGTATTCATATTTAATTCTAAAGTGTATGCTACGAAATTTCATCAAATTTGAATAATTTTTAAAAAATAATTTAGTTTTTTATCGCATCCAATTACGATCGAGAGTCATTTAAAAAATTCATTCCTATGCTGGCTCTGGGAGTTGGAAGAAAATGCGACGGGGTCGCCAGTAAAATTTTAGGAAAAAGTTAAAATTTCATAAAATTCTAATAATTTGGGATTTTGCTATCCTTTTAATTTAGCAACATCGTTGCGTGTAGCTATCCTCTGGAAAACAACTCGGCTGGGCCTCCGAATGTAGGCCAATCGAATATCGCAATTATGTCCGGGTGACTGGAGAACTTGTTTCGATTGTGGAGCCTATCAATGTCATCATCATGATAAGCATCCTCGACTCCCCAGAGCGTAGCCTCGTTGCACCGAAGATCCGTCTGTTTTCCAACTCGAGACAGCGACGCCCACGCAGCAACACGAAACCTTACTCCTCTTTTTACTTTTTTGTTCTTTTTTCTGTGCAAACCACTCCAATCATCATTCCGTGGGCTATTAAACGTTTTCCAGGACAGTTCACCGAGCCACAACAAGTCCGGTGAATGACGGACTCATAAGAGACGAAAGAGTGTGTATAGCCTTGAGGGAGACTGTGACCGCTGTTTGACGACGACGATGAAGCCTCTGGCAACCTACTAACGAAGCTAATTTTCGTGAGACCCAACTGACTCTTACCCTAAACTTGCTGCTTATTCACAATGAATACCAACCCAGGAGATTACTCCAAATTGCTACGATCGTCCTCCTTACTTTCACTTCCATTGGTCCTCCCGATCATCTTCCAGTTTCCACGAATAACATGACAAAGTCCATCACAAATTTTTAATAACATTACACATCGATAAAAAAATCATTTATTGAAAAGTAATGAAAGAGTTTTTACTTATAAAAAATTCATTACAATTCAATACTTATTTATTGCATGCCAAGAAATATTTCTTCTTTTTCAAATAACGAGGATTATTTTTGATTAAAATTTTTTTTTATTAAAATAATGGACACATTTATTATAAAATTTCTATTTATTTCGAATAATTTGGAATATTTCTATATTAAATAAGTCAAATTATTTGCAACAAATAAATGTCGATTAGGTTGAAATTTGAATTGAAAAACTTTTTTCTCGTCACTCCAATCGGACATTCGGATCGATCCTCTAAATAGTTGCAACTCTTTTTGTTCCATTCACCAAATTTCAATTATGTCCTGGTGTTCCCTGTTCTGGAACGAACTGCACTGAATTTAATAACCGAAATGCAGGCCCGGCAAGCCATGCAGTGGTTGCCCCCCCACCCCAGAAATCCAGCGAGGTCGAGGTCAACGGACTAAACTTACAGAAAAATTGATGAACCATAAAAAAAAATTGGACGATCGAATCATCGAATTTTTTTCGACCATTCGATCTCAATTCGAAATCAACGCCGATCGAAAAACGTCTCGACGACGTTTCGTTATCAACTGATTATGATTTTCCAGAGAAACCTTGGCCATGGGGCTTCCCCATGGTTGATAAAAGTTCGGGACACCATAAGTATGGGACGCGGTGGTTTAGGGCATCCATGAATAATTCGAAACTGTGAGCTCGTTCGGTTTGGCTTTAGCGATAATGGCGCGACGAGGAGGAGGGTTATCCGAGTGGTGATCATCGAGCGTGGACAATTTCACGCTAGGCTGTCCTCGAGGAGTTAGCCGTGACGTGGCACATCGTTTGTTACGCATTCAGGGTGAGTTTGCGCCAACACACGTTCACGTATTTTCTCTTGGCTACAGCAGACTTTGTGACAGACGGGAGAGAAGAGCTTGAGAGAGGCTGTGCCGGTTTGAGGAGGAGGAGGAGGAGGAAGAAGAGATCGTTGAGCCGTCTCGAGATAGAACTTCGGACATGATGACGAGACGAGGCAGATGACGTTAAACTCGTTGCTCGGGACTCTCTACCAACCGGAACATCATTAATCCTCCGAAGAAAAATCCCAAACTTTCATTCTCAATGGATATTAAACCTTTTTTTCATTTTTTTACCCCTCCCCTCTCTGCCTGAGCTCTTAATTAATAATCGCTCGAGAATGAAACTTCTAATTAGTGACAGTCAAATAAATCATGGATTTTGCTCGAGCTACCGAATTCAAAAGACAGTCTTGAGTCTCGGCTTACACTCTCGAGCTCATTCCAGACAAATTCGACACAGATGCAAGCCCGATTTAGTCCTCGAACTTGTTTCTTCCCACAGAGATTATTATTTTTGTCATTTGCATCGAGAAACTGATCGATTACGAGGCAGACTACGAGAAAAGCCTTCGAATCGATTTCACATATGTGTTCATCCTTTTTTCTTCGTCTGTGCATTGCCAAAGATAAATCGTTGCATGTCCAGCCGAAAAATATCTCATAGTCCAGAGAGGATGAGTGTCTAAAAATTGGTATAGATGACCGACATGCTCCTGCATCCAATCACAATGTACTCTGCACACCCTCGAACTTGTGCCAGTCGCCAGACGTGCCTGTTGGACGTTTTTTTGTTTGTTTTGTTTTTTTTTCCTGCTCCACAAATTCCCCGTGGAATATACGACAGCACTTTTACCTCCAAGGACATAGCCCCGGAGAGCATTGTCACGCTGCAATGACAAATGGGGTAGTTGGTCTTAATATGGACCACATTTTCTCGGGGGCGTGTTGCGGTGGAAATAAATGGTTCACCGTTCGACAAATTATTTCCTTCGCATTGTAACGATCTTGTCGGAAATTTGATTTTTTTTTCGTTCTTCTTCTCAACACTGAGAAAAAAAGATTTATTGAAAATCAATTAAATGTATTTAACTGGAAGAAAATAATTTATTTGAATACTAGCCTGATAGACATTTATTTGTTCCAAATAATTTGATTTATTTGATGTATAAATTTTCTGAATTATTAAGAATAAATAAAAATTTTATTCGAACGTAATAAATATGTAATTTTTTAAGAACTGATACAATTTTATATTCATTAAAAATAAACATCGTTATTTGAGATGGAAAAATTGTGTAAATACATTTTTTTATTATTTTTTAATGAATATTCTTTCTGAATAAATTATTTCTGGTGCGAAAAATTTGGATTTTTTTTTTTTTTTTTTTCATTTCTCAATTTTATGGATTTCTTTTTCTAACGTTGTTTCGTTATGGTTCTCAGCCATTAATTTCAATGTTAATTCCTCGGGTGCAGTGAGTTTAGCAACAATAAAGAATTCTTGTTTTGCTAAGTGAATAAATAAAAGCTGCCCGTTATCACGGATTTCAGCGACGATTCATCACTTGGTTGTTGTTGTTTTTTTTTTGCTTCTTTATTCTCGTTCACATCCGAAGCATCTGTTTTGCACCAATTGACAGTCGTTTTGTCTTGTCCATCTATTATTAGTATTACTTTTTGCAAGCAGCCTTGAATCGTTACGTTCATTCGCCTCGAGCTCGTCGTCGCTCATTCACTATTTTCCAAGAAAAATGTGAATGACTCCCGGACCGTACGGGGACTCGGGTAATTGACCTAATATATATATATATATGTAATGATAATAAAAAATAAAGAAAAAAAAGGAGGAGAATAAGGCGCCGCTCAATTTGCTGTCTGAGCACGAGCAACAGCCAGCGAATGGTACAGAACAACTAGCCAGCATTGTTTGGGTTCCGCGTTCTAATTCATTTCATTCGAGCATGACCGAAGCTTGTTGCTTTCTGTCGCATTTTGTTTTTAATGATACTTCACTTTTTCCTACCAATTACAAATCCTTTTTTCACATTTTCTTCGAATTTTTCTTAGTCCGGGTGCTTTACGATTTTTTTTCATCTCTTTAAGCGATAAAGGAAATTTCAACATTTTTGTTGACACAAAAAAAAATGTATTTAACTGAAATAAATTGATTAATTTCAATACCGACCTAATAAACATTTTTTTCTTCCAAATAATTTTATTTATTTAATATATAAATCCTCTGAATTATTGAAAATAAATAGACATTTTGTTTTTACGTTATGAATAAGTCATTTATTTTAAGCTATATTTATATATAATATATAATATAATATAAAATATATTATAAAATACCAATGTACTCTTTTATTATTTTTGACTAAATCTTTTTTCTGAGTTTTGAATTTTTTTATTCTATTTGGCCAGACTCTGGTAGAATTTTTGGGAGGATTATTGAGATTGGAGGAGGCGGGAAATGGGTTGAATCTCAATTACGTAACGAGCTTGTTATCATCGGGCGTTCCTCCTGAGCAGATCGATAGTCCATGCCACTGAGCAAAGAGAAGAATCCACCGAATGGGAATGTCCCGAGAGGCTAACGAATCTGGTTTATTAGCGCTGAATTGGTCTCGATTCGTCCCCCATACTAAAGGCCGGATTACTTGAATGGAGCTTCGGAGAATCGCGTCTTGACTTCACGCTCGGCACATTTTTTTTTTTTTTTTTTTTTTTTTTTTTTTTTTTTTTTTTTTTTTTTTTTTTTTTTTTTTTTTTTTTTTTTTTTTTTGGGCAGACCAGGGCCATCACACTTACGCACGTACAACAGCCCATTTGTGTTGCTCTATCGCGCCTCCATTTTTTCGTCGACTCGTTATCGCGCTTTTATGGATGGAATGTTTTTCTGAGTGCTCCTCACGATCTCTTAAAAATGTAAAACGTAACGTGTGTTGATTTTTTACTCGAGACGCCACCAGACCAGATAAAAGTTTCTAAATGGACATTTCTCCGGTTAAATTCCCTCAATTTCTCGTCGCCTTGCCACTTTTTTCCTCCCACAGTTGCGTGGCGGGCTCGCTGGCCATTTAAAAAATGCATTACTCTTAAGGAATTCTTTGTGCACTGGAAATTAAATTTTCTTTCTCAAATCTCAATATTTTTTGAATAATTTCAAAATTTTCGTTATTTCGCCAAGATATTTGGTCTCTAACGGAATTGTCTGCGAAATTTACGATTGGAACGAATAAAATTTGCTTCCGAAGGGACTTTCTAGAATATTTCTCGCCGCAATGACACAATTTTTCGAATTATTTAAAAAAAAAACGTTTAGTCCAAAGAATCGAACGAAATATCGATCTTTTGGAAAAAAAAAAAAAAAAATTTCCAATGTGAGGAAATGTCCACGAGGAGTCATCAACGATTTCACATGCTCGAACGATTTTTACCGAATTTTCAACTCGTTGGTTCGTTCTGTTCACGTTTTTACAATGCCACGAGACAAATGTATATTTCTAGCAAGTAAAATGTGGCCCGACCTGTACCCGCCAGAGCCATATCGGAGTTGCGGTAATTTGGAGGACGGAGGTAGAGAGATCTCCGTCACGAATGGGTCTGAACGTGCGTGAAATTGCATCGTAAATGATGCCACGAAACGTTGGAAGGTGGTGAGCAAGCCCAAATAAGAAAAGAGTAATAATGTGGCTAACACAATAAAAATACGAAGGGAAAAGTGACGTCGGTATGGAGTGAGGAAAAAAAAAGGTTGTGGTACATATTTTGCTAATATGTTGGGGAGAGGCAACGTTTTTCTTTTGCTTTTGGTTAAAAAAGGTCGAGGGGGTCATCGTCGCGTTGTAAATTTGGTAAAAAGGGCAGTGTCAAGGCCAGGCCAAGTCTCTTTGGATTATCGCGGTTTTATGACGTTTGCGATTTAAATAATATTTGTAACTCGGGCGATCGAGCCTCCAGAGTTCGAGACGTATTTTATGTTTTCGAGATGTTTGCCATCCCACTATTCTTCATGGGGCCCCATAACGTGTCCTCGAAGTACCGAACAAAAAATTAATGTTTGGATAAATATTTATAAGCCTCGATTTAGGGCCAACGATTACAACGAACCCAGAACGTACAGAACTGTTACGAACAACTCTACAGTGGGTGCGATATAGCTGGGAAAATAATGTAAAGCTCTGTACCAGGCCGCGAGCGAAAAGTCCGTGAACACCTTCTAGGAAGCGGCCAATGTTATACGAGGCTTTAAGTGCCCACTCGCCAGCAGGAGAAGAATGAAAAGGGACCAACGTCGCGTTTTTACTCCTTAATGTGTTCCACTTTCCTCTCTCGTCTCGGAGTGTCATTTGCTCGTGCGGAGCAAGAAAATATCTCCGAGTACTGCGAAATCATTGAATTCCCCAAAAAAATACTTTTGCACAGGTTTGCCCTTCGATCACGACGTAGGACTCGTTCCTGGACCGAAATTATTTTTTTTTTTATCAACTGTCGAGTCTGCGATCTCGGAAATTTTTTTAAAATATTTTTCAACCTAATTAATAGAAATTTCGAAGAATTATCCACCCAGAAAACAATATTTATTCAAAAGTAATTAAAAAAATGTATTACCTTTTATTTATTACGTTAGAATAAAATTTCTACTTATTGTGAATAATTCAGAAGATTTATATATTAAATAAATCAAATTATTTGGAACAAATAAATGTGTATTAGTTCGGAATTTAAATGAATTCATCTCTATCAGTCAATTATTACATTTTTCCTCCAAATTTTTTCCAGTTAAATGAATTTTATTAATTTTTTAAAAATCTTTTTTTCGGGTCCGGTGATTTTTTTTTTTTTTTTTTTTTACCTTATTCTCGAAAATACAATTGTAGATAATTAATTTATAATTAGAATAATTGGTTGAATGGAACGATATTTGTGTATATAGAGGAAAGGAGGGGAGGGGGGGGGGGGGGGGGGGGGGAAAAAAAAAAAAAAAAAGA
>JAPYYS010000895.1:0-44876 GCA_030522525.1 Campopleginae sp. 14b
AACAAATAAACGAATAAATAAATAAAATAATCGAAAAATAATAAAATAATCATAGTGGTAATGGATAAAAATAATATTTGTAGAAAATGGTGATCCATTCTTGTTGGTTTTGCATCCCTTTCCATTTCGAACTCTTCCATCCTCATAAACTTGAAGTTAAAGACGAAGGATCGAGGAAGCTCAATAGTCACAAGTGAGCGTACCGTCCATGAGATTCCGAATGGCACCGGCCGTTACTACTTGGGTGATCGTCCAAACCGCGACAGCCACACGGCGCAAGATGTGATACGAGACTTTCATTTATATACATATATATATAGATAAATAGACTAAACGCGTACATGGAAAGTTTACAAAGCTCCAGAGTGTTTGATACAAGAGTTCCAAGTTCAAGTCGATTGTGTGTCCTTCGAAAGGGGACAAGTACGAGATTTTCCGGGCCTAGCTTTCGGAAACTCCGCAGCCGCTGTACCCCCGAGGCTGACACTACCAGAACCTGAGAAGAACATCACTAGTGGAGAGATAGGGGATGAGACCGGGGCTGAGACAGGGTTAATACTAGGGATAATGCCCACGGGGCAGGCAATCCGTTTGATGTGGCTCTTCACGACCCCAACTTTATATATTTATATATTTATACACATACATATCTATATATACGTTTTCAAACATGTATCCACATCCGAAAATATAAATAAGTGAGCACACACGAAATATGTGCTGGAGGTTGTACGAGAATGTTTGTATGGAAGGCGGAAATATATCTGAAAAGTTTTCGCAGGCCTCCTCTCGGCCAACACTCTCCGTCTATTCGCTACCAAGTCCGAAATCCACGCGAATTTACAAAATTTTCTACGTACATGTTTATGTGTATAGGAATCAGTGTCCGCTGAGATGCGCGAGCATGTTAATACGGAAAGATATTTAGGGATATGTACTTTTAATGCTCTACTGGTATTGCGACCACACACCAAATCCATCATCCGCATTCGGGAGCTCCAACCAAAGTTATTAAAATATGGATATTCTCCTCGGTAGGTTATCACTTTTCCCACTATATTACCAACCCTTTTTTCCTACCTTTTTCTTTCATAGAACGTCTCCTTTTATGTCGAGGAACCATGCACTAAATCCTCACGGGAGCGTTCACGGATACCCTTCACCTTTGCATCCTCAGAATATCCAACTCGGATTCACGAGCCTTTGATGTTCGAAGGTGCTTCGAAAAATTACGATCCATATATGAGTGAGATAAAGTATTCTGGGAGGGTAAGTGAGTTAGTGAGAGTTGGACAGAACGTTGACTATTCCGTATGTAGAAATCAATCAATCAACAATAAATTCTTTCTATTTTCGTCGGTTTTATACGTTTCTCGATATCCTGAATTTCAATGAATATTTTGAAAACTTTGATGTAACACTTTTCCAATAAATTGTTCGTTGAAAAGTTTGTCACATTTTATGGAATCAAAATTCTGGTTGAAATCGTTCAATCAAATGCATCGAGACATAAACATTCTCGTGGGAATTATTCGGGTCACCTCTTAAAGAGGTTGGCTACATACGACAATATGATAAGAATTTAATAAAATTTGGTGATAATGTTCTTTAGCATCGAATACGATGACACAAATTTTTCTTTATTTTTCGTCCACATAGTTGTCGAATAATTTGAATTTACAATATGCCAAAGATACACCCATGAACTGAAAAGGGAATTTTGTGGGAAAAGATTGATATTTCATTGGATACGTTCGACTAGACAATTTTTTTAAAAATCACAAAAATCCAGTCAGTGCAGCGCGAAATATTGAAGAAAGTTTCTTCGGAAAGTAAATTTTTGTCATGCCAATCGTAACTTTATCTGACAGTTTCGTTGTAAGTGAAAAATATTGTCAAAACATTTAGTTCACCAAATTCAACAAAATATGGACTTTTTTTGACAAAATTCCATTTTAAAATTCATATTTAATACTAAAGAGTATGCTCATCAAACTTCATCAAATTCTACTAATTTCGAATTTTCCTATGCTATTAGCATGGCAACATTGTTGTGTGTATTCACCCTCTTTAATCAACCAAAACTGGTTTTTTAATTATTTGTCAGAATTTACGAATATTCATTTTTCAACGTATTTTTGTGTATACGATCGCTCGATGAAAAAAAAAATGGTGACGTTTTGGAAATAGTGCCATAGTTGATTCGTCGTTCTCTCGCCTTAATAATATCTTTTGTCTGGCACTGTAAGAACATTAGACACCAACTAGAGTTTGTCAGGCTAATGAAGGGATATCAGTCAAGAAATGCTAATCCTATCAAAACTTGCTCCCGCAATAATCAAAGTTTTCATCAGCAGCGTCACCGACCGACGAGATACAATATCTCGTATCTTTACTACAGAGATATGAACGTTCACGTATTCGAAAGATATACCTCTCTCTCTCTCTCTCTATATATATATAATACAAAAGACTCGGCGAAGTTGAGTTCCAGACGTATACAGTCTTTACCTTACAAGGATTCTTGAGCTTCGATGCAAATTACTATTTCATCGCCCATTCCTAAGACATTCAGGCAAAACCGGTCAAAATATAATACTCGTGAGCAAGAACAACAACGAGACTTAAGCATCAGCTGTGGCGAACACAGAGGACGTCTGGCGGAAAACAGAGCTATCAGAGCGAAATTCTGCCCCCGTTGCAACACGAAAAAAGCAACTCCGATGCTTCCTAAAAATTAGAAAAAAATGAGATCGAAAAATTAAAAAATAATTTTTTGTCAGAGAAAATGTTTTTTATTTTAGTGGATCTAAATTTTTATGAGTACTTGGTTGGGTGTCCGTCTTGGCGATGCACCGGCTGGCTCATGGATCGCCAAAAGGGGGAATCAATTTTTGTGAGATGGCGTTAATCAATTAAAATCCAGTAAAAATATCTCCGGCTGTACATATCGAGCGAGTTACTCACAGAGATTCCCTTGACCCTTGTGGAAATGCGATATAGTGTAGTGCATTAGGAAAGACTAGCCAGGGATAAGACTCTTGGGAGATTTCACAGGACTATGAGAGTTGATGGAGAGCTGGAAAAAGAGTGGTTAGAGTGATGAGATGGACTCGTAAAAACTCGCTGGAATATTAAAAAATTAAATAAAATCATAATCTAATTTAGCGAGCAGAGTAAAGTCTGTGCTTTCGCGAGATATTTATGAAAATTCAAGTTTTATTATTTATATGTTCATAATATTATTTTATTTTATATCGTGCATTTTTTTCGTAAAAATAAAAATTTGACATACGATGTGAAGGAAAATTTTTAAATAAACATTTATTTTCAACATGAATCGCGTGATTCCATCTTCATGTCCTATTTATCTTGTGATCGATTGAATATATTACACATTAATTCTCGAGCATGAAAAAATGAATTCTTTTATGGGATATTCCTAAAAATTCAAATTTTATTATTTATTATTTATATATTCATATTATGTTTTTATTTTCTATTTTAATTTTTTTTTCAAAAATCAAAAGCAGGGAAAAGTGTTCACTTTTACGAGATATTCCTAAAAATGCAAATTTCATCATTTATTATTCATTTATATATTTATATTATTTTATTTTATGTTGAAAATTTTGTTTTTTTTCGTGAAATTAAAATTTGACGTACGATTTACTATGAAATTCAAAAATAAAATTTTATTTTCGACATAAATCTTAACGTATATATGTGATCCCATGTTCATGTCCTATTCATCTTGTGATCGGTTAAATATATTACGCATTAATTCTCTTTACGACTGTTGGCCGTAATTCGTGAATTTAATTTCTTCTAAGTGCAAAGCCTTTTAATGCAAGCACTTTGCGATCGCTCTTCCATGGTGTCTATATCGAACAAGGATTTTCGAGGGTGCGTATAGTACATGCATATATTCATCCAAAGAGGCGGCTGTGCGAAGTCTTTTCCAGCAAGCGAGAGACGAGCATTTTATCACCATTCAGTCTTCAGTTATTTCCTCAGCAGACTATAACCCTTGTTCGTTTTATGGTATGTGTGAATGTGTGTGGCTCGCTAAAACTAACAACTTTCCCCGAATTCTGTTGCTTACTCCTCTGTCTAACGGGCACTGTCGTTTATTGAGACTAACGATAAATTCCGAGTTTCTATCCCCTCTCCCACCTTCCCTTTTCCACTTCTATTCAGCAAGTACGCTCCCTCGAAAATAACCTCGCGAATTTCCGTTAATGAGAGATAAATATCTGAATGGAAAAATAATTTTTTTTTTAATACAAGCAAATGAAACTGTATGCCAAGCTCATGATAATTAAGGGGGTTGGCCACACATGACAATATGATGAGGATTTAATAAAATTCGGTGATAATATTTTTTAGTATCAACATCACAAATTTTTTGTCTACATAATTGTCCAATCATTTTTACAATATGCAAAGATATACCTGTATATATCTAAATCCTATGTTTGTGCAGGTAAACTCTAGTGTTCCAATTACTCGAAATAACTCACAAACTATGTACAAGAAAAATCTTAAAAAAATTATAAATTCATATTTAATACTAAAAATATGGAAATTATATACCTGGATATATTTGGATCCAATGCTTATGCAGGTAAACTCTAGTGTTCCAATTACTCGAAAATTATGTAGAAGAAAAATCTTAAAAAATTGGTATATTAATATTTAACACCAAAGAGTATGCTCAAAAAATTTCATCAAATTTTTATAATTACGGATTTTTCTATGCTTTTGACATGGCAACATTGTCGTGTGTAGCCACCCCTTATATGGATATCGGATAGGAGAAGGATTGTTGACGGGGATGGACTGATTTGTGGAAGAAATTGGGGATCGCTACACATTGGTTATGGAGCGGTAAGAAAAAAATGGCAAAGGAAAATAATGGAGGAGAGCATAAACGCGAGTAAAGGGATAGAAAAAGGTCCAAAGACTTTTGCTTCGTCGGCTAATGCGTTTCTCATCCGGGATAACGTAGCTTTCGAGCGATTCTCTCGACGTTCGACATCTTGCGACTTTTTCCTTTGCTTCTCTTTCCACTTTTTCTCATACAGCCAAATAACGTGCCTTCTCGTTCTTCCTTACAAAAATCTCGCGTGCACCAGGTCCTTGCAAAATCCCATGATCTCATGTATCGAATGTCTCGACTGCCCTTCGTCCTTTCTGCTTCCATTATTCTCCTCCGTTCCATCGCCAATCGAACAACGCTTCTCGCTGGTCAGCCGGAAATCCTTCCGGTTTCGATTCTCGCTAAAACGACATTTCGCAGGTGAAAAAAGTACGTGCAGAACAAACGTGTGCTCTCATGTTTCGTACGTTTTGCGAGCCGGCACAGGAAAAAGTAATTTTTGTAAAATTCAACATTTTTTAAGCACTAAATTTTAATTCATTGAAAAAAATTAAAAAAACAAAAAAAAACAGTCAAATTTCCCATTCAAACATTTTTCAACAGTTATGCTCCCAAATAATCGGGAATGAATGTGATAACTTCGCTTTGTTAGGGGAGCCAATCAATTGATTGTTTCTCGTCGTATACAAAGTGATCCTGGAGTTGTGGACCGGTCGGGAAGAATAATTTCTAGAAAAGTTACAATTCAACTTGGCTGATTTATTACCGAAGTGGCTGTAGCGAGAAAACGAGAGAAACTGTGAAGGCTTTTGTGTTCTTATTACAGGGAAATACAAAACTAATTACTCACTCGGTCAGTTCGGAACGCGTCGCTTACAATGGCTAATATTTCTCTAGAGACTCGACAGCGTCTCGGGACAAGTACATTTGACAGCGTCGACTCTGACTGAAGCAAGTTCGGGGGTAGGGAAAAAAATCATGATGGAGTTGACTAATTTTATTACATTTGCACGTGACTGAATTTTTTTTTCATTTTTTCCAGATTATTTCATGAACCTTTGGATCCAAAATGCGAAGAAACTTTTTTCCTGAGCAAAAAAAAATTTCACGATCTGAATTCGACCAAATCTTGGACTGGAAATAAAAACTTTGGTTGAAAATTCGAGAGCCATATATATGTTGCAACTAAATCCTTTGGGTCTGGTAAGTTAGGTGTGAGTAAGATGAAATTTGTAGGTTAGGACTCACCGAAACTTTCCCTTGGATTCTTAGAGCCACATGTCCCCAAAGTTCCGATTGTCCGGGAGCGAGAAGTTGGAGCAGGATAGAATGATGTAACGAAACTCTTACCCCAAGACTCTTACCCAGATTTCCGGAGACATATGTCCCCTCAGGATTGATCCAATCTGCTGAGAGACTGCACAGGATTGAGTCGCCTAACGAAATTATCAATTGATTATTTTTCCTGTTGCTGGTAATCAAAAAGTGTTTATCAAAATCCCATTAAAAAATAAATTGTGCTCCTGTGCATCGTCCTTTATATATTACCAACTTTCTTCATTCTCTCGTATAAAAATTAAGTAATAATTAATAATTAAGTAATGATCAATAATTAAGTAATAATTATTAATTAAGTAATGATTAATAATTAAGTAATAATTAATAATTAAGTAATGATGAACAATTAAGTAATAATTAATAATTGAGTAATCATTAATAATTAAGAAATGATTAATAATTAAGTAATAATTAAGTATAAATAAGTAAATAAATAAATATAAGTAAAATATTGTAATTAGACCTGGAATCATTCCGGCTTTGCGCTTTTCCATCCCGTGCCCACTTCAGGTCCCACTAATAATTTTTATATTGTTGCACAGCGGCGACTGTGTCGAAACTTTCCACTTCCGTTCCTTTGGGAGGGACGTATGGTATGCGCATTTATTTTTAGAATTTGGTCCACTCTGTACGAGGATTGCGTTTTTTTTCTCATCAAATATTCTAGTTAGTCGTAATTTTGGGGAAAAATTGAAAAAAAAATTGATGGGTGGCTCGGAGCACTTGGTGGACATTTTTTTTTCTCTATGGATTTAAAAAATTTCGAGTTTATTTTTTATCATGTCGTCTGAGAATGTACTGCGCTTTGGAATCGAGAAGATTGTACATTTTTGTAGGATGGCGGGTATGGAGTGTGCTGTATATTTATATATATTCTGAAAATAGCTCATTATGTTTCCGGACTTTCGCACGTTACTGGGAGCTGATAGGGCATGAGAATTTTGTAACGAAATCGGAGGCGCGTTTGGCGAAACGACGGAAGACGAAGAGCCGTGCTCACTCGTCTCTGGGCAATTAGTTCAAGCTTTTCCAAGCGATAAAAGTGAGAATGAGCCAAGAACGGCGGGGAAGACGTTCAGAGGGTGGAGAGGACTACGTGAGGAATATAACGACGAGTTTCCAAGGGATGCGAAAATAGCTGTGCATTTTCTCGCTCTCCCTTTGCCTCTCTCATCTCTTTCTTTATCCCCTTTCTGTATTTCTTCGTACATAGCTCGTAAATGAGTGGCTTGGGTAAAAGAAGCTCGAGAATAGTTAAGAAAGAGACAACGAAAAGACGTCGTGATCGATGGAGTGCCTGAGAGTTGGGGAAACGGTCCATCAACGCCGTACTCTTCCGCACCTTTCTCTCTCTTCTTCCGCTTCTTCTTCTTCTTCTTCTTCTTCTTCTTCTTCTCTTATATCCAAGCTCTGCTGTCTCTCGAAATGAACGGAACTATTGGCCGGTTGTGCGTACAAATGAAACGTCTAATTCGAGTTATTAGGACACAGATCCTTTCGTTCCATGTCTAATAACCTGCAGAACAATTACCTAATGGATAAATTCACTTATGAAAAATATATCCCCCTCAACTCAAGATGCAACATCGTGTCTTTAAAAGACATGCACTATAATGATGTCTCTTGTTGTTTATAATGAAAGCCAAGCCCATGACTTGCCTCCAGTTGTTTCTTAGCAAACCTTAACAATCTCCCACACCAGACCATTTTTCGTTATCAGTTTTCTACCGCAATACACATACATTTATATACCAAAGCTTTGGAGCATTCGGTTTCTTTTAAGTCGTTCTTCGATAACGACCTGCGACACTTTCCTCTTGGGTGGGCCACGTGGATTAGATTCAGAGCAACAGAAAGTTGTACGCCTGAGTATATCGGCATCGTCTTTGATATCGAATTTTTTTCGTCTCCGACAGAGAACCAGGCAAAGGAATATGCGCGTGAAAAGATACAAAAGATGATTTTTAGTCATTATATCTGACGGACTGTGAAAAAGACTGGATGTTGTGTCACCAAACGTTGGGATTTTAATGTAGATGGTTCTTGAAATTTTGTTTATTTATGCCAATAGATTTTTCCCTCAGTTTCGGCTTAATGCGAAACTAAGAATAAGAGATTAGTCATTTTTTGATGAATTCCACAACGACATTATTTTTCCTTTGAATCCTCAGCGACCGCAAGGGGTAACTAGTTACCCAAGGCTCGGAAAAAGTCAAATTGTCTAATTTGAAATTAACTACCTAACTAACTAACTAAAAAAAAACTGAAAAATAAAAAAAATAAAAATAAAAGAAAGGGTCTAAATCCTGTGAAATAGATACAAGTAACGATAAGTGCCGGTAGTGGACAAGTGTGAGATGTGACTCCATTACATAGGAAGGCGAAAAAACGCGTGGCGGCGTTTGGAGCGTTCGTTTTCTTAGCGTGGGGTAACTAGTTACCCCTAGATCTTTTTTTTTTATATACTTTTTTGATGATCAGCGGACACTGGTATTTTTTTCATGGTAGTAATACATGTTGTGCATACAATCCTAAAATTTTAGCCCGTAATATTGAAAAATGGCGGAGAAATGATTTTTTTTTGGAAAAAACCATTTTTACTGAATTTCCACCAGTTTTTGGAACGCCATCCATGAATTGACCGATAAAAATCATTAGACGTGTTGTAGAATTCTTCGACGAACATGAAACAATCGGTTAAAAGTTCCAAAATACCCATTTGTCTTGTGCAACCAGGTTTTTCAGTGTGGGGTAGTGAGTCACCCCATGTGACCTCTGAGGGTTGATAAAAGTACAAGCAACGGTAGTAAGGGGATGAGACATGATGAAAAAATAGATTTGGGAATAAAATAAAATTCGATGAACTATTGGTCTTGAAATTTTCTTTCTTTTGGAAATGGCGCAGTTTTGACAGCGTGAGCTGATCACGTAGGAGCTCGTGTACGTGACGATCCGAGTAAGGTCCATCAGAGTCGAAATCCTCGTTTTCTTTTTCCGTTTGGTTCGACCTTTCCTTGGGCTGCGCGTGATACACGTGATAAATCGTTCAAGCCAGGCGCGACATTGGGGATCGTCTTTTGCTCCCAATTCGTCGTTAAAAGCCTGGCAAACCGCTATTTATTCTACTCGCAGATTCTTACAGTTCTAACCCACAAATTTCATCAGCTTTGTTTTCCTTTTTTTTTTGCTTTGCAATGAGAATGAGAAAAGTTGAATTATCATTTTGGATTATTTTTGCATTGGACGGTCGCTCTCATGAATATCTCGAGAAATGTTGAATTTCATAACTGACCCTTCAAATTAATAGAATGCAACAGCAACATTCGTCCACGTCCATGATTTTTTCTTTTCACGGCGACATTTGCATGCCAAGCCTTTGGAGATGATCCCTTCGAGGTAAGAGTCAAATCATGACGATTCTCGAGGGGTTTATTGCTCGCGACGTATTCAGCGAACTTTTTATTCCGCTGCTGGAAATGATGCTGGATGTATATATGCAGTGAGAATAAACGAGAGTTGAAAATTCATCAGCTTTCTAGGGGTTGAAAGTATTTTTGCGTAAAGTTTGTTCAGAAAGAAGACGACGAAGGAATCATCTGAATATATTATATGAATATGTGCACGAATATAAAATTCCTACAGCTGCATCTCCTGAAAAATTCCTCCAAAAAGTCAAAATTATTGCAAAATCTTGTTCATGCGCATGTTGCACATTTAAGGAGAGTGGCTACACACAACAATGTGGCATTTTCAAAAACATGAGAGATTTCCAAATTATTAGAATTTCATGAAATTTGGTGGGCACACTCTTTAGTATTAAATATAAATATAAACATTTTTTAAGATTTTTCTTCTACATAGTTTTCGAGTTATTGTACACTAGAGTTTACATGGATAAGCATAGGATTCAGATATATATATATAGGTACACATTGTAAACTCAAATTATTCGACAACTATGTAGATGAAAAATTGAAAAAAAAATGGTGTCATCGTATTTGATACTAAAGAATATTATCAGCAAATTTTATTGAATTCTTATGATATTGTCGTATGTAGCCAACCTCCTTAAATCCTTTTTTTTCTGAACTCGGTATAGGTACTCCAGGGTACGTTATACGTGCATGTATAAAGTAGAAGAATGGCGAATGCAGAAAGCTCAGTCGTAACTCAGCGTCGCATCGAAGGTGAAACTCAATTCCGCAATGTCATAAAATAATTTATGAAGATAGAAGGAGGCCCTATTCGAAAATTTAAAAATCAATGCAAGTCTCCAATCTTTGAATATCAATTCCAAAAGAATTATCATGCTGCGTGACAGCAGAGAAATATACGATGCCTTTACGAATCATAGTAGCCGCGTAATAACCATCGAAGAAGTGACTCTGATATATTTGATTAATGGGATGTCACGCGAATACTGAAAGCATGCATTAGAACCGGTATACCAAGTTGATGTATTTCTCAGCTCTCATTGTCAACTTGGAATGAATACTAGAATCGAATTTTGTGGTATTCACATCCGGTGAATAATTTCTGGCTCTTTCATTTTCGAGGCGAAATAAAGAATGAAAAAAAAAAAAAAATAACTTGTTAACGCGTGACGTCTCTATGCCACGTAGATTATTTTTGTCCACGAGAGCTTTAAATCTTTCGCGACTGGTCGTATATATGCGAATATTCTTAAATGTACGTTGGTACTTTGAAATAAAGTTTACGCTTCTAGGGACCAAGCTGATTTATGTATATAGTGAAATAAGAAATAAGAGGCAAAATAAGGAAACTGCAAGTGGGTACAATACGCGAAGGCTGTGGTAAAGAGCAGAAGTTGGTAATAGAAGGAGAAGGTGGGTCTTGGAGTTGTACCGTTTCAGCAAAGCCAAGTCATATACATATATACGAGGAAGCACAATTCACTTGCACAACTTGCTTGTGTCATACAACATTTTTTGTGCGCGCATTACCCAGGCCGTTGGAGAAGAAGCGGTAAAATGGATTTTTACATCGTGGATTGTCCTGGTTACGTTTCCCATTTTATCACTTGACTTGTAAAATGTATATATTTGTTACTCGTGCAGGAATTCCTCACGATCGAGGTGTATAGATTCGTACGTGTGATAACTACAGTGTGTACGTGTTCCTGAGATCCTGGAAGCCGATATATTAGCTTCCGCATCTCTCGCTCCGATCGAGCAAGTTTCGACGCTTGTAAAACTTGTCAACACACCTCTCGAACGTCACCGCAGATCGATTTTACCGTTCACGTTTTTTCTTTTATAACCCAAATATCAGCCATGTCTCTATTATTATCATTTCTGAGGATGTGCTGATATTGTATTTTTGTGGACGAACGCAGTTTAACATTCAGAAAAATGAACATATTTATTTATTGAAAAAAATCAATGTATTTATTTATTTCAGAATAAATAAATAAATAAATATATTTACATATAAATAAACATATAAATAGATTTACACGTAAATAAATATATAGATGGATTTACATATAAATAAATATATAGATAGATTTATATATTTATTTCTATGTTAAAAAAAAATAATATATTTTATAAATAAATGTATATGAATATATTTATTTATAAATATATAAAGATTCATTTATGAATGAATGGAAAAAAATATTTAATTATATAAAAATTAAATAAATATTATTCATATAAATTCATAATTATTAAATTGAATTAATTATTGAAAATTATTTATGTAAAATATTATATTATACTATTATATAATATTTTGATTTTTTTTATTCATCATTTATATATTGTAATATTTATGTAATATTATAATATAATATTAGATATAAAATAAAAATAAAAATATATTTACTTAAAAATAAATGAACATATTTTTATGTTTGGGTGGTCACCCCACCAGTTACTGACCTCAGTCGTTGCTGCTTAACATATTAACAGATGCTCTGGGCTCGAGCTTGTGAGAAGCTGATACGAACTAATAACTTTGATGGTACGATATAAAAGGAGTAGGTGAAGAAGCATAGGAGAAATCTAAAGTCATTTTTTTTTGTTTTTTTTTCATTCTTTTTTTCAATTTACTTGGTGCAGTTATTGTCAATAGACTCCGGGCTGATTCTGGCTCTCGAGTTGAATCCGAAAATATATGCGACAAAGATAAATTTTTCCGTCACGATTATGATTTGTTAGCGATTTTTGGATTTTTTAAAAATAGCCGAAAAAAATTGGAGAGTTTGCAATTGACTTGAAATGTTGAGGTACACGAGTTGGGCTCTATATAATACGCTTGGGCACTATATAAATGCGTAATAAAACGTACAGCGTAAGGTATTGCGGAAATGACTCTATTTTGGTCTATCTTCATGGAGTTATCTCTGGCGCGGTAATGGCAGACACTAGAGAGTTTGGTAGAGAATAAGAAGGAGGTTGATGCACGTATGCCATTAAGCCGCAAGCATCACAACTGGAAGTCTTGACGAGGAGCACGGCTGCTCTTCCGCGATCGCGCAACCACCTTGCTAACATGTATATATCCTATATATAAAGACGCCTTTTGCCGGACGTGTAATCTTCAAGCCCTGCAAGCTCGATCTCTCCTAATGCTCGAATGCCGTGTGAGCTCGAAGCTCCGCGTCAACCTGCTCGCTCCGCCCGATCGTCTAAAACGATATTCCGCAATCGTACTTCTACACAGCTCGCTTCTCCACCATTTCCTTTAACATTTTCCTCTCACTTTCAGCATTAAACTGAAGTCATAATGCTTTTGTATACTCTTGCCTATATCCAACTGCACTTCCTTGCGATTCTTGCAACAAAGACGTTCTCCAAATCTCCAAAAAGGAGCGGCACCATTTTGAGGGTAATCAAAAATACCACACACTGCAATCGAATATTTCTTTGAGAGCGAAGCCAAAAATAAAACTGTTGAATGTCAAAGAAATATTGAGACGATTTCAAAAATCAAATTTTCATTCAAATCAAAGATTTCAAAAGTATAAACAAATGTAAAAATACAAAAACTATGAATAAAATCCGAAAAATAATTTGATTAAAATAAAAGATTTAAAAAATGGTCGATCGATGAAATATTTTTCGTTGGACTCGAACGATGCAAACGTCGAGATGTCAAGTGAAGAGAAAGTGAAGTTTGTACTCTATTTAAAAAACAACAAGTTTATAAATGAAGCTCATTCAGGCTAACGCATTTTTTACGAATGCCTACGCAAGCGCATATATTGATATTATATCCCCGCACATAAATATGATGGGACGCTAAACGAGTCTAAACGCAAGGAAGAGCCGGCGAGGGAGGGGGGGGGGGGGTTAGGATATGCTATACGAGATTTTCTTATTCGCAAGCCTTCCGCCCTCTTGGCCCAAGAGCCACGAAGGCTTTCGTCGGGCCTGGAGCTTTTCAATTTGTACCAAGCCCGTCTCCGTATCCTCTGCCAGTTCCGATCGGCTCGCTCAGTGTTTTCGAACGTAAGAAACAAACTTTCCACTCAAGTTGCTTCATTTGGTTGGCTCTGGCGTAACGTATATATAGGATCACTAACTTATTTTCCAAGTTTCTCTATCTATGTCGAAAATACTCTTGTATACAACATTCACAAACACGAACATATTTACCAATACATAGGCTAATATATATATATACATAATGCAAGCCCCTCTTATGTATACGTATATATGATGAATAGGGATAAAAGTATGTGCTGTATATAGGATGTTGGTCGTCCGAGTACCGGGGACGTAGTTGCGTTTACTTTAAACCAAAGTCGATATATTTCCATGCTTCGTAACGAACCTACTAAAATCAACTAACTTCTCGTTTTGCTTGGATCTCCAGTCGCTATTTGTACGGCGCCCTTCCTTATTGTTTCAGCCTTCAAAAGTGAAGCAGTCTAGTTGAATATGTATTATTGCGCTTAACTCGTTTTTCTGCCACACTATTTACTACGTAGCGGGCAAAGCGAGAGGAAGGGGCTGAAGAAAAAAAAAAGGAGATAGAAAGCTGTGCCTGACCAAATGCTGGCCATTACCACTGCGTCGCTGCAGTTGCCAGTGCGCTCTGTAGTATTCTCCTCGCTCGTCGTATTCACGAGATATCTGCCATGATATCATGGTTAGCGTGTCGAGCTCATTTCCGATGCAAATGTATAGTCATTAATAATAATTAGACCCTTTGGAGGGCCTCACTGGAGCAAAGACATATTATTGCCAGTCACGAGATTCGGAAAACTTAGTCCGCGAACTCGGACGAGAAACAAGTGAGGAATAAAAATGATTATTTCTTTGGATCGTTCACCCCACCAAGTCGAGTCTCATATTGTGGTATGAGCCTCAAGTTTGCATCGACCCAATGCCGAGAAATGGAATTAAAAAAAAATAAAAAATTCGTCACCTTTTTTTCGAATGTTTTTTTTTCTTTATTTGCCTCTTGCCTTTTTTGGACCTCACGAATGGATTCGTCAAGTAAAAAAGTTATTAATCTTTTTTTTCCATTTCGTGGCATTGCGCCGATGCCAACTTCAGGCTCATTTGTGGCAAATCTTATAGACACTCACGAACTCCGTATGAAAATATGCGTTAAACAATTTACGTTAACGTTAAATCAAAAAGTTTAAAAATGCGTCAATAATAAAATAATTCGGTAACCTCCCCATTAATGTGGCAACGTCTTTCCTCGTTGCTGACGAACGCCACGTTAAAAATATAGAAAAATTCGAAATGGTTGGAATTTAAGTGATGACATTTGGCGAGCATTAACGAGTAGACACCACACTGGTGAAAACTTGCACCCACAGGAATTTCAAGTGTAACGAGGTTTTCGAAATTTCTTTTTTGAATTTGGCTATTTTTCGACGATAAAATTCCATTTTTCGATTTTCGAAGTCATAGCAATCGATTAATCAGGATATTCTACCCCTAAAACGTATGGTTTCGAGATAAATTGCATGCGTTCATCGAAGAAATACTGAGTTTCGAAAAGTCGAATTGCCAATTTGCACCAGCGTGGTGAATGCGTCACCTCAAAGAGAGTGTGGTATCTATGGGTTCAATACGAATATACAAATTTTCGATGACTTTTCTTCTACATACAAATTCGATAAAATTCTTATCATATTGTCGTATGTAGCGAACCTCCTTAATGGTAATCTGTTCGTATTCTGGTATTCAGGACTGAAGTGAAGAAATGCGGATAAATTTATGAAATTGGGTGAAGAAAGCATTAATGAAATTGTTCAGATTTTCATAACTTTTGCTAATTAGCCATAAAAATAATTCGTGACGAAAATTCATGTTGATTTGCGTGAAACATTTAATTAGCGTTGAAATTTAACTGAGGCAAAGGGAATGGTCGTTATGAAGAATCACAGAAATGTGGAGAGAAATTTTGTAAGAGGATACAACGTTTTGGAGGAATAGTGGCTAGAAAAATAGAGGGAGATCGCAGGAAAGGGGCAATGAAGAATATGACTCTATAGCACCCCTTTATCCTTCTCTCTCCTCCCTTTTTCCTCTGCTTACAGTACTTGTATCTATGTATTCGTGTGCATGCAACCATAACTGCCACAAGTTTAGTTATTTATGGTAACCTCCATAAGTTTGCTGCAACTACTTTTCGTGGATGTATTTATTTGTTTTTCTACGTGCTGGAGCATAACTGGAGCGTGTACGAGACTACATGCAACGTGAATATATTCAAATATATATCAGTGAGACTTTCCACGAGGTAAAAGCATGAGTGAATTTTTTTATGCGAATTAAAAAAATTCTTACGGTCTAAAAAATTTTATTGGCATCTCCCTCTTTGCTGATGACGTTGAAGTTTGCATAGTCGAACTGCAACGGGATTAATTAATTGATTATATTTTTTTGGAGGCAGAGCCAAAAATAAAAGTGCAGTGTCGATCGACGAAAATATTTGCGAATGAAATATTGAATGTCAACGAAATATTGAGGCGATTCGAAAAAAATGATAAAATTGTGAATGGATAAATTATTTTACGTCTTATGCGAAAAAATCAGAAAGAAATAAAAAAATTGTCAGTTTTGAGATGCAATGTCTGATGTGTATTCTATGTATTTCCGAAGTTTGATGCGCCCTCTCGGACATACACAAACTTTATTTACGAAAGGGAGGGTGTAAAGCAACGCTTTCGCATGGCCCACGACGTCGTGGTCCTGTTTTCGTTGGAAGGTGATAAATATGGGTAATTACCTAAATTTATGGCGAAATCAACCTACGAAATGGTATTGGGATGGTGTTCATAGTCTCCCAGAGCAATTTGGCTTCTGGAAGCACGCAACTATGGCTCAGGAACCGACCGTGAAAACGGCTCTCAATATCATTGCTTGACGAAAACTTTCCCATGCGAACTTGTACATAATTGAATGTCCGATCCCTCTGTTTTTTGATACTCCTGGCATTGAATAGCACCGAGTGGTTAAAAATCGACAACATTGAAGTTTGCATCTTTGGAATGCACCAAAAAATATTTTATTCATTTCTTTCACATTTTATTTTTCATTTGCAAAAATTGTCGTAAACCGACACTGCACTTTTATTTTCGGCTCTATTTTCAAAAAATACACTCAGAAGAAATTTTTGTCAAAATGGACAAAATCAATAAAATTTATTTGACTGAAAGAAATTAATTAATTTAAATTCCGACTTAATAGAAATTAACTGATTGCGTTGCATTTTAACAATGCAAACTGTAACATCATCTATTTAAAGAATGTTTCAATATTGAGCGTCACATTTTAATGTGACGCGGACAGTGATGGGTTTGAAAAAATTGAATACCGTGAACAAACTTGTATCAGCGATCTTGACCACCCAATTACATGGTAATCTACAATCAGTGATCTGAGAGATGTACAAATTAATGGATCTGGCAAGTAACGTAATGTACACCAATCTAAACATACATAGACACACAGGCGCGCGAGAAATGTACATGTGTTCGACAACACGGAGGTATATATACACATGTATGTGTAGGTATATGTACATATGTATTTAAAGATGGGGAGAGACATTGCTAAGCTCTACACTGTAGTTTCTGTCTTGGATGTAGTAATACACTATGACAATGTTCAATAATATACAGGCAGTGGCTCCTGTAATACCGTATCGATCGAGTGTACATATAATTAGCGAATCTGAAGCATAGCGCACGACCGATCAATCAGCTTGATCGGTGAACATTGAAATCCCGATGGCTTTCCGGCAATTATACAGAATTCCGTAGATCATCATATATAATTGAATTGCACGTTACCAATTCACGACACTACCCATCTCCCTGACGCTCGGTGGCTCAAGGACAATATATGCTAAATTTTCTATCCATAGAATCCCTTCACATTTTCACCACATTAAGATAATAGTCACATCTAATAGCTCGCGCAATTTCAAGACGTTTCACCATGTAGGAGTCGAGATACTCATTTATAAAAATCACAATTCCCAGCAGTTTCTCAGGATAGCCCCTGTTGAAAGTTCCAATTTTCAACATTAAATATTTTGATTTTTGAATGGTGAAGCTTCTCAAAACTTTGCATATATTTTTATGCAACATCGGAGAAGCTTCATTCAGTTTTTCGGAAGAAATCGGTCGTAAAATTTTTCCAAAATTTTCGTTATTTTATAATAAATACATATTATCTCGGACGATCTTGAATTTGGAGTATTTTGTGCCATAGTCAATTTGTAACAACTTTTTCGAATGAACTCAGGCTCGTAAATCATTTGGAACGTAAGAAAAACTAAAAGCAACAATTTAGAATCAACCGATGCTATACAACGTCCTTAAAACAGGTGCCTATTCAATATGAAATAATTAAACAAAAAAAAAAAACAAACAAGGTAAGAGCGCGTGTTAAAAGTTGCAATTTCCAACATTCAATATTTCGATTTCTAGATGGTAAAGCTTCTTAAAACTTAGCATACGTTTTTGTGTAACATCGAAGAGACTTTTTTTAGTTTTTCAAAAAAATGGGTCGTAAAATTTATTCAAAATTTTGGTTATTTATAAAAAATACTTCGGGTGATCTTGACTTTATAGTACGTTGTTCTTTAGTCGATTTGTAACAACTTTTTTCAATGAACTTAGGCTCGCAAATGATTTTGTATGTAAGAAAAAGTGAAAAGAAAAATTTCGAATTGATCGTCGCCATACAACGTCCATAATGGATATACAAGAAATAAAATGTCGCAAGTGTTGCGTGTTTAAATGAAAGCCGTTGGAAATGTCATATTGGCTTGGAGAGAAAAATATGATCGAGGAAATTTCGTACGTGTTGATTTTTAAATTGTCTGAATATTCGAATTTTGTCTGAAGGTTTCGTTGTCGAGAATAGTGGAATAGTTTTAGGCAATCTGGTTGACCGCGTGCACGTTTCTCAAGCATTGAGGGAAAGGAGTTCAGAGTAGTAGATACGCGTTGTTCATCCGCGATTGCGTTTGATGAATTATCCATCGAAGGATTTGCTCTTGCGCATCCTGTGTGTCTCTGCCGAGCGTGTTATCCTTTGTTCAGTGTGTAGATGTATATATGGAAGCAGATCACTTGTAGTTAAGTGTTTATAGAAGGTTCTCGCCTCTTGCATGTATTACAAGAGCGATCGAAGGATATTGTAGTCGGCTCGCTTGAGGCGACTTGGGTCCAGGAGAACGCGGTTATTTATGTGCTCGGTCAGTCGGATTGTTCAAAGCTCACTTTGCTAATGTAAATTAGTGTTTATCAGTTCGAACGAAGAGAATTCTCCTAGTGCGAGCAACGTCTCGTAGTCTACAGGCTATGACGGAATAGTCTAATGTTCTTGAACGAGACGCTAGAATTCTAAAGCCTTAAGGAGCGTGACTACGCACAACAATGTTGCCATGTTAACAGCATAGGAAAATTCGAAATTATTAGAATTTGATCAAATTTGGTCAGCATACTCTTTAGTATTAATTATTAATATACAAATTTGAAAAAAAATCTTCTACGTAATTTTCGAGTAATTGAACACTAGATTTTACATGCATGAGCATAGAATTCAGATATATATATAGAAATATCTTTTGCATGTTGTAAACTCAAATTATTTGATAACTATGTAGACGGAAAATAAAAAAAAATTTGAATTATCGTATTTGATGCTGAAAAATATTATCACCAATTTTTTTGAAATTCTTATCATATTGTCGTATGTAGCGGACCTTCTTAACTTGCCAGGGTGGGTCATGTACATTCAGCTCGACGCGTAGAGAGACTTGTGTAGATGATTCAAGACTACGTCGGAATGTTTACATGTATATATATATATATATATGTGTGTATGGATATGTTGACAATCGACCCAACCAGTTACCATTGTGATTGTCCTACGAGAACAGTCGCAAAGGAGAAACGAGGGGAGGAGGGGAAGAGGAGAAGCTGCTTAATTTATATCGTCTGATGCTACGTTTGTAATCCTGGACCCTCGTCAGCGAATCCACCGCCTTCTCTAGCTCCTGCTTCGAACTATATATCTCCTAAATTCTTGCTCCCACTCTCGGTTTTACTAGCCGAAGAGCTTCAGTGTTACCGTAAGCGAGCTGATTCAGAAACAGTTTATTTGCCAGTTCGCCTAGCTGGCCTCACCATGCCATCGGATTAATTCAGGCTACTTACCATAAATAATTGCTCAAAGAGCAACGCATCCTAGAAACACTCGAATCATGTCCTTCTGCCTTACTTATATATTCCCTTCTCTTCTATATCGTATTGTCCCATTACAGATCGTCAATATTGTCGATTCAAGTTTTCGATTGGACACAGATTAGAAAAGTGTTACGCTATTTTCGAGGCACGGTATTGGGCAGACGAGATATTGATTATTAAAATTAAAGTGTATTCGTCGCCTTTGCAAAAGAAATTCTGAATCGAGTGACCCACCCGAGGAAACCGTAAAAAAATGACGTCCATTTGCAAAAGAAATTTTTTTATTTCCAAATGAAAAAAAAAACGAAACTTTTGATCATCGAATAATTATTAAGGACGCACTTATCACACGAATGCAAATTTGCACTCCGGTTTTTGAAAACTTTGTATTTATTCAATGAATCTAAGAAATTGATCTTGAAACCATACTTTTTAGGGGTAAAATAACCCGAGTAATCGATTGCAATGATTTTGGAAATTGTGAAATAAGATTTAGCGGTCGAAAAATGTTCAAATTAAAGAAAAGAATTTTGAAAACCTGTTACACTTGAAATTTCCGTGGGTGCAAATTTGCACACGTGTGGTGTCTACGGGTTGAGTACTGGAGAATATTAATTCTGATAAATATTCGCATAATTGTACGAAAACAATGGGCATTAAGAATTGAATTTTGTAGACGAGCGGACTGCGATTTTTTTTCAACTGTCGAAAGAGTCCGCGAATCCGTAAAACGAGAGATGTTTCGATAGAAAAAAAGGAACAATTGAAACGAATAGTACAATGTTAATTGATAAAAAGCTTGGTACTCTGGAGTAAGGGAGGGATTGGAGGGATGGCATAATGTTTGGGGCGGGTCGGCGTAGACTCGCAATTTCACATGCCATTCGGTGTTATACAAAATTCGCTCCCTCGCGCAAATGCGCATCGATAATTTGCATAACAGACGAGTTGATAACGAGATTATTTTTAAGTGCTTAATGGAAGTTTGAAACGAAGCATTATCGACACGAGACTTAGCATGCGCCGTGTCTAGCTGCAACTCTATTTATTTTGTTTAGCATATCAAAGGATCCCGGGGGTTGTTATGATCTGAGCATGGCGTGGCCGCGAGTTTTATGGAGTCTGATGGAGTGGGTTGGTCCAGAGGAAAGCGGAGAAGAATAAAATCGAGTCAAAGCGACGAGAATCTTTGGGAAATCCCTAACCAAGCAATTGGTCGAAATTTCTGCAGACGCATGAGTGCGGCAAGCATCGGAGGATACTGGTCCGGGAATAAGCGACGACTTGCTCCGTCGTCGTAGGAGGCTGAAAGAAAAATATGGAGAAGGGGCTACGCAGAGGAGGGCGAGCAAGGATACGGAGAGGCCGGAAGGCAGAGGGTGGCGGTCTCGGAAGTTTGCCATTATAGTCTCTCCGCACAGTTAACTAGTCTCGGGACTTGGTGGGCACAAGAGAAGGACGACGGTGAACACCTTCCGCGAGTGGCGGGACACACGGGGAGTAAACTATGCCCGAGAACTATTCCATCGTTAGAAGGTACGCTGTATATAGCCAGTTGAGTTTAATACAGCGAGGGTGGGGCTTGCTCCTGTGCAGAGACGGGGGCACGACATGCCCGTGCCAACGTTTCGCCTCCTTCCGGCAGGCCGGCAACCGGCCCGGGCTTTCCTGAATACCACATCGTCGCCGCTCCACATTCATCTACACTCCGACACACTCACATCGCTCCTCTATGTTATCGGACACATAAACACACGCAGATAAATGTTTACTGTACATATGTGACTATATATGCATATAATTCGTTCGCTTGCCTCTTCGGACCTAAGTCTACAGCATGCAAATTCGAGGCTTCCGCTACGAAATTCACCTCGATCTGGCCAATATTCCTAAGCGTCGAGAGGCAAGCATATACCTACATCCTGCGGTATGCTTGCGAAACTACACGACAGTTCGCTCTCTCTCTCTCTCTCCCTCTCTTTCTTGTTAAAGCGTGTCGTCGTGAAGGAGCAGGCACTTTCTGTGGTGGCTGCTGCGTTAGCACACCGCGAGACGAGAATCGTTTGGACGACTTACACTTGCGAAGACTTGGGAGTGTCGAGTTAACGTCCAGGATGAATCAGACATATCCATCCGCATACATCGAGCTATGCCAACTTCTCGTCGTATCATTTGAATATCCCGCTCTTGAAACATGCTGCGAAATTCCTGTGCTGTATATATGATTAGCGATATATATGCATATACTTAATATGGAGAAGGAGTGGTAATTTGTACGCTTCGTGGCTAATTCGGGCCTTCTCCATTCCTCCTGGAAATGCTCTAGTTTTGAGAGTTTAGAAACTTATTTTGGCTCAAGTCACTTCATTCGTGCTGGCTACATTTATTTATTTCTACTCAAATTCTTACACCAACTTTTCGATTTTTATTCAACCCCGAGAATAAAAAATTTTCTATCGATAAAATTCCTTCGAATTTGTACCACATAAAGAAAATAGTGATTTTTAATAGCTCGCGCTATTTTAAGAAACTTCACCATGTCGAGGTCGAGATATTTGTTTATAAAAATCACAATTTCCATTAGTTTTTCATAAGAAAGCGTGTTAAGAGTTTCAATTTTCAAAATTAAATATTTCGTTTTCTAAACGATGAAGCTTCTTCAAACTTTGTGTACGCTTTCATGTAAGCTTCATTCAGTTTTTCGAAAAAATCGGTCTTAATTTTTTTTCAAAATTTTGATTATTATATAACAAATACATATTGACTCGGACGATCTTGAATTTAGAGTACGTTGTCCTTTAGGCAATTTGTAACAACTTTTTTTAATGAACTTGGACTCGCAAACCATTTTGTATGCAAGAAAAACTGGAAACAAAAATTTACGATTGACCTTCGCCATACAACGTCCTTCAACGTTCCATGAATCATTGCAATATTTCTGTATCATCCGGTCTCGTCCCCTCGTTCAGAAAAATTATACTGCTCTTGCCAATTTGTGGAATTTGTGGGAAAACTCAAACCAACCCCCCCCCCCCCCCTCCCCCCCCCAAATTTGGGAGAGAATAGTAGATCCTTCAATAGGGAAACAACCAGTCACCTGATTCCAATGTGTCCATGCTCACAGTTTGTAAAACCACGAGAGTGTGAATCGCCAGCAATATAATTAATGAAACGATTACGTACGTCGATGTTCCATTTGATTAATTTCCAAAGCTGTGAAAGTTTATGAAATTTTGAATCGGTTTGCTGTGTCCGAATTATCATTTCCAGGACCTCTTCTCTATATATATATATATATATATATTCTTTTTTCATACGCCCATATAAACTCTCCCATCGCTAAAATAATTTATTCCTTCCTCTCGGGGCTGGGAATTGCGAAGCGACTCCGTAAAACGTAACCCGACTGAACAATGTACACCCAGTTTGTGTACGGAACGTCCCAGCAGTCGTGTACACTTAATGAATTTTCAAAGAACTGCATGCTCGAGAATAATCCTATTTTCTGCATGTTTCAAGATTAAACGAGAAAAGCAGAATGACATTTTCTGAAAACAGATATCTCGGTTGATAAAAAGTTACGGTGCCCTGCTTTCAAAGTAATGTTCCATACGATGTGCATAACGACACTCTGATGATGCAGTACAATCCATGTCCCTGGCACGACGTAGCCAGCGAGAAATAATTTCAAATGAAATTTCTAATAAAAGTTTTATGGGACCAAAAAATCTATATTTTTTCACGAAAAATTGCGAACGCTCACGCTTCATAGCGTAGGATAGGACAGTGCATAGGATGCTACGAAAAATCATTTTAAATGAACTGTCTAATAAAAAATGTTATGGGACCAAAAAAATCATCTTTATTGCGAAAAATTGCGAACGTCCACGCTCCATGGAATATAGTATAGGGTAGTATATAGGATTTCATTCTTAATCGATTTACTTTTCGTTATTTGCTCGGTCCAACCTCAGAAGCCTAATCTGATCACGAAAACTTGACATTTATTATTTCTGAACAGGGTTTCTTCTTTCAGCAGGATCTGGACGTTGGGGGTCAAATTATTTTCCGATATTTGACCCTTCATCTTGAAAAATCAATCAACCTGAGCTGTCTAGATCGTTAATTGTCTTAATTGACCGTCGAATTTTATATAGAAAGAGAAACATACACAGAAAAAAAAATTTTGTTGGAAAAGAACGTTTCTAAACGTTTTTTCGAAAAATCATAAAAATTAAGTCATTGCAGCGCGAAATATTGAAGAAAGTTTTTTTGGAAAGTAAATTTTTGACAGTTTCGTAAGAAATGAAAAATATTGTCAACGAAAATTTTGAAATTATGAAAAAAATATTTAGTTCACAGTTTTTAACAAAGTATCGGGGTTTTTTTGACTAAGTTCCATTTTGAGGGCATTCAGTATACATTGCCAACAATGAATTCGCTCATAAAATTTTCCATTCACAATGTCGGATGGTTCGTTTCGACATAAACACTTTCACAAAAAAGTACAGATAGGCCAGAGGAAATAAAATAGAATATACTTTGCGTGGTATCCACCGGCGAGAGGGCGAAAAAAATGTGGCCGCAAGAGCGTGACTCTGACGTTGATCCGTCAGGACATTGAGCCAACTCGCATTTATTTATCTCTTTATTTTTATCTCGATTTTCACAGGTCAAAGTTTTGACGGTCGCAGACGCTATTAATATCAGCAATCAACAACATCCGTAAGCTCATTCATTGCATCTGGACAGAGAAAGGTTAGAGCCATGGAAGAAAAAGAGACGGGGACAGAGTTGCTCTTAATTAAAACTGTTATCCTGCGCGATCGCGACACGGCATCAAGTGAGATTTGAGCTCGCGACAAAACGCTCGCTCAAGCTTGTGTTATAGAGAAGTGAGACCTGAACACGCGACCTTCTACAGAACCGTCGACTCTAAATCTCCCGGGCTTTTCTCATTTGTCAAACCTCATTATAATGCACTCCCGTACTATATACGACCAAACTGCGAATTGTTTAATCAACCTAATCAACTTTTCCACAAACCAAGTTTTTAGCATTTCGCTTGCATCCACCAAATTACTTAAAAACTAATAATTAATTATGTTTTATCGTGCTAACTTATCACATTCTTGAGAAATTATTTCATTCACTTTCACTGAAAAATTCATAATGATTATATAGTTATTATCATTGTTGCTTCCTCATAGAGGGACCCATGTGACGGTGAATTTTTTTTTTCCCAGATGGCAATGTCAAGGTGTTTAAAATTTCCCAAAACATCGAGAAATCATATCTAGAAAAAATGTCTGGATGTGTATGTTCTGGCACTGAAAAATTCAAACGTTCATAACTCGAGAACGGTTTGAGCTACAGGGCTCTCGTTTCGCACAGATGTTAATCCATACGAGCTCTTCAATCTCTGAGAATTTTGTTGGAATCGCTGAAAAAATACGAATTGTACAGCATTTTGAAATTTTCAAAAAAAGAGTGTCGACGCTCTAGTATCCACAAATTTTCAAATTTCTTGCTCTTCTTTTTTTTATGCATAGAATACCATTATGGGAAGGTCGGTATTGAATTTGGGGAATATTGGTCGAACGGTTGAAATTTTATGATCTTGCAAATTCTACGAAAATCTGAGATTTTTCAAAAATCCTCCAACCACATTAATTTCTGCAAATTTTTCAAAAATTTTGTGGATAAATTTGTACTTTCCAAGAAAAATTCAAATTTTTTTGTATTTTCTGTAGCAGATTATGAAAATAAAGGTTTACCACGCGAATGCTGGATTAAAATTCGATTATTCCATTAAAAAAAAAAAATAATTAAATGATTTCCGATTCTAGTAATTTTGAAGTTCTATTAAACGATGGGTTTATTTTTTCGGTAGTCTGGACCAAATACCTCAGACTGCGCTGCATCCATTTATAAACAATGCAACCTCTACTGAGAAAATTCAATCGTATAAGATTCGAAATAGGAAAACTCCTCAATTTGCATCCTAAAACCCTTTTAGCGTTAACTGCTCTGTGGTGGAGTTCAAGATTAAAGAAGGGCGTGTTAAAATGTCTTTAGGAATTCATAGGAGCATCATGCGGCGGTGTTGCATCTTGAAAACCATTAAGGCACATATAATATGAAAAATCTTCGTGTGGGTATAAGAAAAGAGAGAGTGAGAGTGGAGGGAAGTAAATTTTCCTCACTGTTTTCGGTCTCTCATACGTTGAGCAATACAATCTTCAAATATACATGGGACGACGTTCGTATCGAATTTCCCAAGTGAGCTTACTCCGCTTGCCACGACGACGTCCCTTTCGTCTACAAGACGACATCGCATACGAACTGTTCACTCATACCCCTACACCAAAAAGAGACACTTGCAAAATTCTTCCGGCTACAAAGTGTGTTGCCTGCGTTTGAACATGATACATTCATTGCCACATGTTGTTGTCGACGTAGTCAAGACGTGATCTACCCCAGACGACGAAACATCAGCTTCTCGTAGAGGAAAAAGCTTGCCAACCGCAACACTTCGTGTTTTCAATCATGCTCGGCCCTCTAAAGCCATTTTAAACGTGTTTCCCGCCGTTGATGCAATATGATATTGCTGTCGCGACTTTTCTTAATTGATAAGTGATCATTTACATCTCCTTAGAATAATTTTCGATTTTTTCTAAAGAATTCCTTAAGGACGTTGAATGCTGAATTTCCTGTCGATAGAATTCCTTCGAATTTGCACCACATAGAGAAAATAGTGACATCTAATAGCTCGCACAATTTTAAGAGGTCTCACCTTGTAGGAGTCGAGATATTTATTTATAAAAATCACAATTTTCAGTAGTTCCTCGCGAGAGCACGTATTGAAAGTTTCAATTTCTAACATAAAATATTTCGATTTCTAAATGGTGGAGCTTCTTCAAACTTTGCATACGCTTTCACGTAACATCGAAGAAGCTTCTTACAGTTTTTCAAAAAAATTGGTCCTAAAACTTTTTCGAAATTTTGGTTATTATATGACAAATACATGTGACCTTGGACGACCTTGAATTATAGAGTACTTTGTTCTCTAGTAAATTTGTAACAACTTTTTTTTCATGAACTTGGGCTCCCAAACCATTTTGTATGTAAGAAAAATCGAAAACAAAAATTGAGAATTAACTGTCGCCATACAACGTCCTTAAAGGCGGTGCCCATTAGAAAAAAAAAAAAAAAAATATGCAGTTGAAAATGTTTAAACGCATCAATTATAATTGGACTACAATAAACGTGGCATAATATTTTTCATTTTCGATCCTTTGTCTGAGAGTTTGCAATACAAAATTATAAAACCTCGTATATATAGAGAAGGAGTCGCTAATTTAAAATACGGAAAGTGCTGTTGAAGTTTGCATCGTTAGAATGCAACGAAAACAATGAATTTAATATATTTCCTTACAATAAGAGAGAAAAATAAAACTGCAGTGTTGGTGTATGGTAATTTTTGCAAATGAAAAATGGAATGTCAAAGAAATATTGAGATAATTCGAAAAATATAAATAATGGTGAATGGACTTGATATTTTTCGTTGGACTCCAACGATGCAAATCTGAACATCGTAAAACAACGATAAACACTTTTTTTTTACAGGATTGCGAGCAAGCATATCGGAGTAAAAGTGAAATCTGTACGATGAAAATTCCTAGGACCAGATAATAAAAATCTCACGAAGAGATTAAATGATAAATATAAAATATTCGATACACGTGATCAGAAAGTCGGGGTTAAATTTTCATGGGAGAGACTGAGACTTTAATACACGAAGCGAGAGCACCGAGAATCGGACTTGGTGGAAGTGTGGATGGGGTAGCATGAGATATGTATGGAGTCGAAAGCAGTGGAGAAATTCACGAGAAGGGAATCAGGTCCTTTCCGGGATGCAATCTTGGAAGTTGACCTCGAAGTTGGTGGTGTATGTGAGGACGTAGATACATTTAGAAGATGGTACAGACGTCTGGATATGTTGGCCAATACAGAGAAGGAAAATATAGCGTGGCCGGAGGCTATTCGTGTATGAGAGACCGAGATGGGGTGAAGCTTGAGATTCGGGAGTATGGCAACGCACGAGCCAGAGCAAAGTTCTTCGGGTATATATAAGATAATGGTCGGAAGGTCTCTTCGGGTCCTCCGAGAGGCCAAAGTCCCGAGTCTTTAGCGACACCCATGGGAGAAATATATTATTACTAAAGGGTAAAGGCAAAGGGAAAGGCGCGGTAGCGAGCAGACCCAGGAGCAAAACTCACGAGATGGAAGACCGGACCAATGGGATTCTTTCGAGTTCTCTCGCGCACGCGAGACTCGGATCGAGCAATGGAAAGGCATAGCCTATTGTAATTGCATGCGTTACTCATTAAGCCATGCCTCAATTTCGCTCTACTTATTAATCCACACCATATAATTTGTCTTCCTCCCTTATTTCGGGGTGAGCCTGTAGACTCATGGGGAGCTAGAACACGCGGTTAAGATAATTCCAACAAGATGTATAGCATTAAGTAAGTCTCTTGGCCGCACGTACCTCCATCGAGAATAGACACCCCGGAAATTCGGCCCTAAACTACCCTCACGGTTTCATCCTCATTGCTAATGCTTCAGCCCTCATCCTTCAATATATAATACCGGTGAAGAACCGAATTCTCATTTTTATCTGCCAAGTTGATTTTTTTTATGCTAGCAACAACGCCGGCTTTCTTTTTCGATTACTTCCTTCATTTAATGCCGCCATTTTGATGAGCCTGCAGTTTGCATCGACGCAATGCCACGAAATGGAAGAAAAAAAAATTATTTATCACTTTTTTGCCGATTTTTTTCGCCGAAAAACGTCGATATTTTGTTGAAAACCGTGAATTAAATATTTTTGTTTTAATTTCAAATTTTTCATCATTTTGAAAATATTTTTCATTTCTAACGAAACTATCAGCAAAATTTGTGATTGGAATGACAAAAATTTACTTCCCAAAGAAACTTTCTTCAATATTTTTTACTGCAGTGACAACATTTTTCTGATTTCTCGAAAAAAGTTGAGTCGAACGTATCTAACAAAATATAGATCTTTTCCAACAAAATTTTCTTTCCAGTGTAATTCGATAGTTTCGAGACCAAAGTCTCTTTTAAGAAAGGAATTGTAGAAAGAATTTTTTCCCGACACCTGGACTGAAAGTTCAAAGTGTGCCGAGGCACGAGAACAATCAGTCTTAGTCAACGAGTCCTGCCGGCGAGTCGCGTGGAAGCAGGAAGAGTTGGAACCTCCAAACGACCATACAGCCACGTGCCGCCAAAGATCGTGCCCCGGTAAGACTGTTCCGATATTTTCCTCGCGATCCGACGGACGTATTTTTTTTTATTTCCACAAAAAGATTTTTCCCTTTTGTCCATCGGCTCTTCGCAATTCACTTCAATTTTTGAGGGGTTGCGGACGTAATAAACTTCAGATCCTGGTCCAGCGTATGGAACTACATGGAAAACTTACTCGATCGCGATTTAAAAAAAAAACAAAAAAAATCGTCTCCATAAGCGGAATTTCTATTTTTAGCAATTTTCAACCATTTTTTGCAAATTACTCGAACTTTTGAGGGTGCATGAGCCCAAACGGACTTCGGACTCGGATCCCGTGCCATCGAAATCCATGAGGGTTATCACGAAACGAGACTGGGTCAAAAATAATCTGAAGGATTTCTTCGTGGTAAAAAAAAAAAAATTGAACTTGTCGAGTCTCCGAAAGGAAAAATGAAAATTCTCAGTAAAATGACGTTCAGAGCGATGAGGATCCGATCAATTAGTCTTCGTGTAAGGAAGCCATAAGTAATTATCAATGTAGAGCCATAAGCGAGCGTTTAAGCGAGTACTTGACAAATTGTTGATCAGCTTTTTCTTTGCTCTCTTTTCCTCTATTATAGCCATTTAATCCATCGCGCTATGCTCTTTACATAACAGCTCTTTACATAGGAGTAAAGTGAAAGAATATAACCAGGATGATTAAATATTTAATCGCATTAATCGCGCGTTATGAATAATTCATGAAAGTCGAGAGTGCGGAGTAGGTATATAGACGCGGACAGAGCAACGATGGAACTGAGTGCGGCGCTCGAGTCGAATATAATATGAGAACGTGAAGGTGGACGGGCACCGCGGGTACCCCGCGGGATTTTAGTTGAAAGAAATTTAAAAAAAAAGGCACGAAATTAACAGGCTCGATCGGCAAGTTTTATAAATTAATGATAACCTGTACTTTTTCTTTTGCGAGTTTTCTTCTCACGCTCATCGAGAGACTGCCCTCTCTAACGCTTCTTACGACCCTTAGAACTTAGAAAAAATTTTTGTGGCGGCACCAACCTCAAAAAACTTGAGCCATCCTTTTCACTAATTAATTTTCCAATTCGAAAAATTACCATTGAGCGATAATTTTTTTTGGCGGTGCCAACTTTGGAAAACTTGAGCCGCCGTTTTCACTAAGAAAGGGTGAAGCTCTGAGATCTTTTTTCGCGCATTCGAACAAGTCTTGAGTAGCTATAATCCAGCCGTT
The DNA here is from genome assembly GCA_030522525.1 of Campopleginae sp. 14b. Lineage (NCBI taxonomy): Eukaryota > Metazoa > Arthropoda > Insecta > Hymenoptera > Ichneumonidae > Campopleginae sp. 14b. The sequence continues at coordinate 30,475 of JAPYYS010000895.1, forward strand.
CGAAAAATTTCATTAGAGTGAAAAAAATCTTGTGTACGAAAAGTCTAAAAATATTTTTTTGTTGAATGAATAAAAATAATGAATAATATAATAAACAATAATAATACAAATAATAATACAAATAATAAATCTAAATTCAAAAATTCAAAAAATTAAATAAAAACTTTGATATTTACGTATAAAACAGGAGCCAACAGTGGGTCTCACGGTCCGACTTCAAAAAAGAGAGTAAAATTCTGAAAAATCGTGTTTGTCAATTTCGTAATGCTGAATTGAGTTTTCCAGGTATTTCCAGAGATGGAATATCTTTCGTTTCAAACTCCAACCAGTTCCGATAGAAACAGCAGCAGTTAACACCGGTTAACACTCTGCTTTTATCCTCCAGCTCGTTGAGACTAATCTCTCCGGAGTACTTATGAATTGGAAAGAAAATGTTGTCGTCTTGAAACTCGCTTACGTTTTAATCAACTTTTCTATTGATACTGGATTAAAAAGTTAGAGAGAATCCAAGTAAATTGTTGCCTCGCAGTGAGAAGTTGTAGTTGCAAGTTTTAGCGGTGCAGGTATGGCTGACAAGAATTCCTTATGACATAGCCCGGGAGGTGGGTCCAGGATGAAATTTACCGGGGTCTCCTTCAAGAACCCGTGAAAGTGTGAAGCTGAAAAGGTTAAGTGCACGGAATGGTGCAGCGTAAATGACTCGAGGACGACCTAGTTACGTGGGGTTAAGGTTTACTTTGAAATCGCTGCTCATTATCGCTGCGATCACGTTTCATCGCCAGGTTTTTTAAATAATTCGAAAAAAAATAAATAATCATAAGTTCCATTGAACTAGGGCCATTGGATGGCCCCAGAGTGACCTTGAGGAAACGACAGCAGCGTATCAGTGGGCGATGTTGTCATTCCGAAGGGTCGACGATAAAGATAATTCAAAGCATTGCAAAGCCATTGAATTTTTCTCTTTTGGATCGGGCGCTGACCAATCAACGGATTCTGGAATAAAAGTCCGAAAGGATAACTTTGTAGTGAATTGAAATTCCTGAAACGACACGTCGCCGTACCCAGAACCAGATATATTCGCTGCTTTATTCGGATATCAAAATATAGTAAACTTTTTTTTTCTTTTCAAGGAGGGGAAAGCTTCTAGATTTTTTGAAACACACTGAACAAATTTATTTCATCGTATGCGATTACGTATTGACATTGATGTTCCGATGTATACACCAAAATTTGGGTCAATATTTATTTTGGTAAATATTTGCGAAAAATGGCGCCCCAATTATTTTCTCACAATTATTCATGTTTGAAATGGTATCCCATTTTAAATTACGGAGGAGGAACCCATGAAACCCCATAAAAACCCCATGAACCCCATAAACAACAATTTTTTTATAAGAAAAATAACAAAGTTGCGGCGCTATAGCCACTCGGACTTTCCTCTTTCAATTTAGCCCCGGGCAGTGCCCAGGACCTCACAGTCAAGTCAAATCAATCAATAAAAGATTTTTCCGATTTTCCATCGGAGTAAATTATTCCCCTTTGCGGAATCTTTTTTTTTTTCATAGAAAAATAAAAATTGACAGAAAAAAATGACTTTTTTTTTTATAAACAAATTGTTAACAACAATATTTGTAGTAATAATTGATACGAACTTTCACACGTCTGCAATGCCCTGAGCAAAATTTCAGGTCGAAGTCTCAACTACTTTTCAAGTCACATCGTATGGCACGAAAAAAAAAATGTTTCGGAAAAAACGTGATTGAGATAACAAGGTTAGGTTAACACTTTCCAGGGACTGTTTGGACTTTTTATTGTGGGCTTGAAACATTCGACATACATTCTTGAGATTGTGAATAATTTTTGAAGCCAAAAACAAATAAAAATCGAAAGTTCTCCAGGAGCGTTCCCCCTTAATGTGGAAAATCAGAGCGGAAATGCAGGAAAATTGTATAAAGAGTAAATTTGTCATGTAGTTGGAAAATATAAGGTCGTAAAAATGACAGACATTTTTTTTTGTTAACTATAATGGTCTTTTCAATATGCAATGATTGAGCAGAGAAGTTGGAATCAAAGCAAATCAGGTTTTCGCATCGGTGAAAATATTCGTTCTTCTACTGGCTATATCTGAGGGAGGTCGAGAGAGCGTTCGTGTGCGCTTTTGAGGCAAAACTTTGCAAGTTTATCACAGATATTCCTCACGAGTCGTTGGCAAGAATTTTCTGATGCTAAAGTTTTGAACGTTCTCTCGACGTGGGCTCGAAGTGGCAAGTCAACGCTACTTTTCACCTTTTCTACACTGCGCCCTCTCCCTCTTGCCCCTACCCCTGCCCATATCCTTTTTCCCTGCTGGTAGCAAGGCACAGATAGACTCGAAGCTAAAACCCTCTCTCTTTCCCTCGCGCCCTGTACTTGAGCTCGCTTCTTTTCGGGTCCTCGTACTTCTTGCGAAAAATATATAAAAGTCAGGACTTGAGCGTTTCCCTTGAGAGTACGTCCATAGAATATTCCCTCAGACGATAGCGTGATATTTGTAGGAAATGCGGGCAACCGTTTCACCGATGGAATCGCAGCAAAAATGTTTATCAGACACGATATCCAAGGGAATCTTCCTCTTCAAACACTCCAATTTTTATTCCTCTTGCGGCGTTGCTTTGTAATTCATATTCGCACTGGACTTTCAGGATGACTGACCTGCATTCCAAAAATATACGCAAATTCGATGCATTTTTCATTTAATAACGAAACCCTTGCGATAATTTTTTCTCTCTCAATATCTCACGATAATCAAAGAGAAGGGCGACACACAACAATGTTGCCATGTTAAAAGCATGGGAAAATTAGAAATTAATAGAATGTGATGAAATTTTATGAGCACACTGTTTAGTATTAAATCTCAATAAACAAATTTTGTGGGATTTTTTTTCTACATAGTTTTCGAGTTATTGAACATTAGAGTTTACATCTATAAGCATAGGATTCAGATATATATATAGGTATATTTTTTACATGTTGTAAACTGAAATTATTCGACAACTATGTGGACGAAAAATTGATAAAAATCTTTGTCATCGTATTTGATGCAAAACAATATTATCACCAAATTTTATTGAATTCTTATCATGTTGTTATATGAATTGAAGGGAAACCAGATAGAAAAAGCATATCGTAGGTTTGTCCGAATGAGATTCAGTTCGAAAATATCGGAATATAAAATGATTCGTTGCTGGCTAACGTATGAAACTCGTAATTTATTATCACGATAAAGGAATCGTTCCTACGATCTCTCGTTCAATCGTGAAATTGTTATTTCGCGAGGATCTTGTAAAAAAAAAAAAAACAAACAAAGAAAAAAAAAGGAAGAATATAAAGCGAACGGATAAATGAGAAGTTGGTGAAATGAAAATTGTGAAGAAACGAGATGAAAGACGACACGGGAGAAATAAGTCGTCCTCTTGGTCGTCGGTCGTTGCGGTTTCCAGAACGATCTGTAGAATATCGTCAAGTATTATTGAGAATAATAAATCCCCGGAGAGGATGAGCCGGAATTAATTGCGAGAAGCGATTGCAAGCAATTTGTGCGATACTGATTGCAGTTAGGAGAGGGTGAGGCCAGTCGAGGAAGATGAAGAGAGATCTTGGGACGAAGGAGGGAACTATCTCAAGAAAGCACAAGAGAGAAGGAGCTGTTTCTCTCAAGGAACCAACCGTCATTTCTTTCACAGTCGAAGAGCGAAGAAAAGGGGAACCAGTTCGTTTCTTTGAGGCTCCGCGCGATTTGAATTCGCGTTTTACGGCGCAATTAATCCCTCAAGAGCCGACCGAAAGAGATAGAAAGAGCCAAGAGATGCATTTCTTACCCCCGTAGCCAAGAAAAGGGATTTCGCGTCTTTGTATGTTGCTCTGAGACGAGAAAACTTGCCCGATGTTGAAGACTTGCCACAAGGGAGGGCTTAGATGACGTTAGCCGGAAACCCTCATCTTCGACCCATCCTCTTTCTTTTACAACGTTTCGGCTTTCGCTGAGATTCACTAAAAGCGAGCCAAATACGAAACAGAATAAATAACGATATACTGCAACGATACTCCAAACAAGCTCAAGTTGTATACTGACAACCTCTGGGATTCTCCAACGCGGACGAACACTGTCCTGAAGAGACTGCCCATTAAAGACAAATCAGTATACAACAACTTGTACATTCCAATATCACTTTCTACCGTGGTCATCGTAGTTTTTCCAGAATATATCATCGAACCGAGGAAACTGATCATTTTTAAGGACGTTGTATACCGACGGTCAATTCTAAATTTTTGTTTCAAGTTTTTCTCACATAAAAAATTATTTGCGACCTTGAGTCCATTGAGAAAAGTTGTTACAAATTGATTAAACAACAACGGACTTTAAATACAAGATCCTGCGAGAAAATATGTATTTGTTATATAATAAACAAAATTTCGAATAAATTTTACGACCGATTTTTTTAAAAAACTGAATAAAGCTCCTTCGATGTTGGATAAAAGGGTATGCAAATTTTTAAAAAACTTCACCATTTAGGAATCGAAATATTCAATGTTGAAAATCACAATTTTTAAGACTAAGACTTTAATTTTTTGCGCGACCTATTAGATATCCCCATTCATTGTATGTGGTGCAAAGCTCAAAGGATCTTATCGATAGAAATTTTTACATGCAACGTCCTTAAGGGAACATTAATTCTTTCTTTGTTCCGGAATCAATAAATCCCATTTTTATTTGTCGAACAACAAAATCGAGTCCTATAAGAATAAACATAAGAAAAACTAACGCTGTCCGAGGCACTCCGAGATAAAAAAATTTTGGCTACTCATACACGAACTCATGCTCACGGTGTAGACAACATTTTCCACATTGAAAATCCCGCTAGTACTACCAGAAGACTTCCATCACGAACTACTAACCTTTCGTGAAGGCTTGCTCCTTCGTGAGCGAATAAAAATGTTGCATCATTGGTATAGAGAAACCAATTAATCAATTTTTTTCATATAGCCAAAAAGTAGGATAAAAAATGTCCGATGAGTAAGAAGGAAATGATTTTCGACCGAGTAATTAATGGGTTTTTGATGGCTTAATCCTGTTGTAGTTTTTATGTGGAATTAGAATCAACATGTGTGTGAAAATTGAGCGGAGAGTCTGTACAAAGTGGAAAGCGAGGCAATAATCTGTGTGAGAGGTTATGAATACGTAGTCGTGGCCCTCGTCAACTTGTTGTTTACTCTATTCACGTAATTACGTACCAAATCGATTGGTCGAGGAACGAATTTTCTAGCCTTATGCCCTAAACGCCCGAGTCCTGCCTCGCCAGCAGGAGAAGATGATACAAAAGAGGAAGAATGAACAAACATCGAAACAAGGAGAGAAACAGAGGAATAATGGACGTGAAAGCTCGAGAGTGATTCGAGCTTGGCCAATGCCAATAGGATGAAACCTGTCATGAAAACTATTGCGATACCTTTGGCTTGATTAGAACAAGAGCGTTTTGTCTAGACCAACCACAACAAAGGAAGGACATGTCACTCCATCCCCGAGCTCTTCATCTCTTTTACTTCATCCATTCCTCCTTTCTCCATCTCAGTGTTACCTCAATACACACGATGGCATCAAAGATCTACGGGGTGTCCCATGAGCGCTGCTCGAACACCGTGAAGTTAAGGATGTCGAGTCCCCAATCGCAAATGATGAGAAAATTCGGAAAATTTAGTACGTTTTTCTATGAAGTTTTCAAGAGATCGCCAATTTTTCAATATTTACGATGTACTGAAAACAACGGAATCAAAACGAAGTTCATCGAAAAATATTTTTTGTGTTTGTTGAAAAAAATTGTTCTTAACAAAATGTCAATTTTTTAGTAACGAATTTCCTAATAGCCGTGAAATTTTTACAAGATCTCTTTAACCCTTCATACAGTAACATACTCAATTGAATTTTTTTTTCTATTTCCTAGTAAGATAATTGTATATTGTATAATTGTATATATATATAATATTGTATATATATATATATTTGTATTGTATTGTATTGTATTTATGTGTTGTATATATATATATATTGTATTTGTTTGTATATATATATTTGTATTGTATTGTATTGTATTTATTTGTTGTATATATATATATTGTATTTGTTTGTATATATATATTTGTTTGTATTGTATATATATATAATAATATAATGATTGTATAATTGTATAATATATAATAAATAATTGTATAATTCTAATTTTCTAAAAAAAAATTTTTTTTTTATGATTCCTTTTTTATATTTTTGTTATTCTAATATTATGAATTTTTTTTTTTTAACAATCCATAAAATTTGGTATATTTTTACACGAAGTATCCAGGAGGTCGTGTACAAATTTCGCGACATTCGAAAAGCTATTCATTAAAAAATTAAAGTTAACAAGTTTCACAGATACTCAAAATCCTCAAGTTGTGGCAAGTGGAACAGGCACGATGTCTAGTTTTTTCTACAAAAGTCTTTTCTCACTTTCGTAGCTCAACGTCAATCCAGCATGATTTTCCAGATTTACTGCCCAGTCTAGTGTCATTATGGAAGAGGATTCGAGGCATCTCGTTGATAATACGCAGGTGAAAATTAAAAGAAAAAAGAAAAGGTTGGTTTACGGAATGCTAATCCGGATGAGCTAGTTATAAATAATTGAACGAGAGGCCTTATCGTGATGGTAGTTTTGACTTGACGACGCTGAGCCTATGACGGAAAGTCTTTCGAGAAACTAAAAAGCAAAAGAGCAACTGGATGATCGATTGCTTTAATTTTTCACGGTAAATGCCGAGAGAAGGTGAAGTGAGGCGTACACGTTTTGTTTGACTCTTTTTACCGTCAGTTGGTAAGGATACATATATACAGAGCATATACCGACTAATTTTCTCGAGGACAAATGGCCCCTCGTCTCAGCGTCAACCTGGAAAATTGGGAATTCGTGAGACGTGAAGGGTTTGGCTGGACGTGAACGCGAGTAGATTGAGGTTATACGGACGCGTTGACGGGCCTCGTTTTTCAAATCTCTGAAGGATCAGATGACAATTTTTTGCCCATCCTAGCCCAGGCGTCACTATATGGATTTAACATTGACGTTTCTGTATAGCACAGTCCAAGTCCAAGAGCTTTCGAGTGTTCCACACGCTGTTCAAAATCTCATCGAGAGCGACTTGACGCTGAAACGATGATTAATGAATAAAATTATCCACGGATTATTCAATCAGATCAACGATTGGCTTCGACTTTCGACACTTCACAATAGTACTACTTATACAAAGATGTCAAAAAGTGACCTTTTATTAAATCATGACGGACCACTCCCGACCTCGATTTCCTACGTGCATTTTCCGCCATTTTGAAAAAGTGTTATTTTCTGTTTTTTGACAATAACTCGGTTCTCCGTCGAGTTACGGAAATTTTGTATCAATACTTTTTTGTCGCTCTTCTCGCGATCTACAATAAAGGTCCTTTTCATTTTCCCGTGGTTCTGGTGCCAATGCGATAAAGTAGTCCATTAGGGTTTAGTGGCTGCGGGTAACACTCTAGGGAGGAGCTCAAGGAACTCAAGAAGTAGGAACAGTGCAGTGGGGAAGTGTTGAACTGAGAATGTGAAAACCTGCAAGGGTATACGCAGAGATAATGATTGAAAAAAAATCATTACGGAATATTGAGGCCGCGATGCTCTTTCGTTCGATTTGGCAAGTAAGCCAATTAAGAAGAATATTCATTTAGCTTTAGAGCAGAGTGGAAAAAACTTGTTTGAAAGATTAAAAAGAGAGTTCGGGAAGCATGAAAAACGGAATGTATTTTGAGTGGGAAAATAAATGCCGTTCGCTGTACACATAGAAAGTCTGAATGTATGTTGGCAATAATTTACACAAAAAAGCAGCCATATCCGTTGGTACACGTGTCCGGAGGCTTGGATACCAGCCGACAAACACGTATACGGAGGTATGTCGTTTTACGAGCAGCCACAACGCACAGATGAATAGGTACGCATGGAAAACGGCGTTGTGCGAGATCGTTAGCGCGTTCAAAGGTCACCCGTTGTCGTGCCAATTACCTATCGTTAGAGCAATTACTCTGCCGTTGGTTGGATGTCTATGCCCTGGGTAGAAAGGGATGAAACATACAGTGTGGCGAAGAAGGGGTCAGCAAAGGATACCGAACATCGCATCAGTTAACTCGATAGCCTTCCCCACTTATAAATTTACATGCACTTACACATTTATACCTGCGGAATCATAACTATTCCACATGAAGGGCTCACTATATACCTGCAAATATAATTTTACTATGCGGACGAATATGCACAGGGTAATGTGGATGAGCTTATGCATTGGGTGGAATAACACACGGAACCGGCCACCCTATATGGCATCCACCTAATCGGATACCACGAATCCCAGGAATTACGAGTCGGCTCCCCCAAGCTTTTTCTTATACTGCGTCTCCAGCATGGGCACCGTCTCGGCTTACGTATACCCATGGAATTATAAATATGCGTATGAAATGTTTTTTTTTTTTCTTATGCAATTATATGTGCGCTCCTTATAGAATGACTTATGCAAAATTGTGATAAGCCAGAAGTTAACGGGAGTAGCGAAAACTGTCACTACCCTGGCTGTGCCTGAACGGTTTGGAATAACCCAATAAATTTATTGGACCAATCGTTAGGACGTTGAATTTTCTACGAAAAAGTCATGGCAGTTGTGTAGCGACATCGTTTGCAGCTCTCGGAAAAACTACCGACTGCCCAGCCTGCCTATGCGTGGCTATGCATGGTCCAGCGATCACCCAACCAAATATCGACCTCAAATAAAACTTGCGCCAATACTGCATCAAATATTTTTTTATGGAATCGCTTACTGGACGATGGACAACGATACTTGGACAGAACTACGAGGTTAAAGCGGAATCAGTGAGAAATTAAGGGGGTGCAATGGCAGAGAAACAAGAAGAAGCTTTGGCGTTCGCGAGACCGTGAAATCTTTGATCCCGGTGCCTCAGACTCATTCTTTCTTACGCGACGCTCCTGATGCTCTAGCGGACGGGACATTTTAAATTAGTTTGCTTTTTCGTTACGAAGTTACGCTTCGCGCTGCATGGGAACGGAACTTCTGTATATATTCTCGTGCCATCTTTTGTACTTGAGGGATAAAGCTTTGTCTTGCTTCAACGCCGAGAGCTTCTTTTATTCTCAGGGTCACATAGGCACCCACTTTGCTGTCATTCTCTAGATTTTACTACAAAAAAAAACCAACTGTCAACATTGGATGACTATCCTGTATCCATCGGACAAGCAGAAGGTGACAAGGGTACACGTTAACTTTGCTAAGGAAATATTCATAACCATTTGGATGTCCCACAGAATCTCTATCATAGCAAATCCCCTTCAGGCTGAAAAAGTCCAGACAAGGACATTTGTTGATCGCACGTTTGCATTGTTTTCTAACTCCGTTCAAGGCAACTTCCAACGAAAAAATTTTTGCCCGCTCGGTACAGAAGAAAGCTTGTGTATCGAGCGGGCGAATGGTCGGTACGGAAGAAAGACGCAACCAAAAACATCGTGTACTTGGATGAGTCTCGGGCCAGCAGACGACGGAGTGGTCAAATGTGTCGAGACCCTGCCGAGTCTCTAGATTTTTGGCGTTCATTGAAAATGAAAAAAAAAATTGGAGAAAAATTGTAGAACGATGTCCATAGACAAAGTTTTTCTATCGGAAATTTTTTGAGAAACGTGGACATTCCAATGCAGTGGGAAAAAGTGACAGGATAAGTCCGTGGAACAAAAGAAGAAACAAAAAAATTTCTACGATCCTTTACGTTGGTTAAAAATCATTAAATAAAAAACCACGTACTCACGAAATGAAAAATTGTTTTGAAACATAATAGAGCAGCCAAATGCTTATCTCATGGCAATTGTTCTGGCCTCGATTTTTTTTTCAACTGAGTAAATAGCTCCTTAATAAGTCACGACCAGGATAATACAAAATAAACGAGAACGCATATTACCGTACGAATTTACATTGAAAAATAAATTGGTCGTTCCTAATGTCAAGAATGCTAAGCCCAAGGAATCATCTAAAGGAATATGACAGGGACAGAGACAGGGACTTCGGTAGTGGATTAAATTTATGAAAATTCGCGAGTCAGGAGCGCGTGCACGAAAAGCTTGGCTGACAGTGAAAAAAAAAAAAAAAATTAATTAGAGCCATAGTTAACAAAGCTGCATCCTGGCTTGTGACGAAAATCCGCTGTAATATTTCCCTCCGAACGACGTCATCTTTTTTCAAGATGGACCGTCGGCCATAAAGTAATAACGGCAGATAATGCAACTGCTGACAAATGAGGCACGAAATGCACAAATATGGAGGAGAAAAAGTTGAGCAAATTCAAAAGGAACAAAATTGTAACTCTGATCTAAGTTAGGACAGGGGAATATGCGGATCTGTCTCCTTAGTAGCAGCTAATTTTCATGAGTCTCTAGGGATCGTAACTTTTAATAAAAATATCTTTCAATTTCTTTTCGATAATAGTTGAAAAAAAAATATTAAAAAAATAAAACTTAATTAAATATTTAGTTAGTCATTTCATATTAAATTATAGTTCATGAAATATTGAAAATAAAAATTCATTGAATATAAATCTATGTGAAAAAATACAACTTTAGATCGTTTGATGCAAAATTTCATAAATATTATAAATAATATTATAGACATTATAAAAATAAAAAGGTCTTTTGATATATATTCGATAATAATTAAAAAAAATATTTAAAAAATAAAACTTAATTAAATATATAAATATTCATTAAATATTGAACGATAATTCATGAAATATTTAAAAAAAAAAATTCATAAAATTCAAATAATATAATAGATATTATAAAAATAAAATTATCTTTCGAAATTTTTTCGATAATAGTTGAAAAAGCATAAAAAAAAAATAAAACTTCGTAATTCCGAAGCGGAGAGGAAAACACACGAGTCCCCGATGCAGATGCAACATTCCATGTGAATCAGCAGCGAGGCCGTTAGGGTTTGCCACTTCTAGTTGCTCAGTACACGCAGATTCAGATGCGGAGAGGGGGGCATTACAGAAATTTAGTTGCGTAGTCCGGGAATGCTCGCGAAGACGAAACTTATGCAGTGACCTTCGGACACGAGGGAAAAAAATATATATATATATAATTCCAGAATACTGTGGTTGGTCGTATCCGAAACCGCCCCGGAAAATTTGAGGTAGTACGGAATCTCAAGGGCGTGACCATCGGTCGTAGGGGCAAAGGAAGGCACATAGGCGCTGCGACCCGTTTTAATTAAATGCCCTTAATTGCATTTCCCGCTAATTACCGTGGCTTCTAGTGCGAGCGTAGCAGAAAGCCAGAGAAAAGGGAGAGAGGGCGAACGAGAGAGAGAGCGAGAGGGGGGGGAAAGCTTCCCTAAAGCTTGTGATATATATAACGATATGGTAGAAAAGAAAGCTTGGTTGCACCCCTGGAAATGAGCAGTTCTCGTCTGTAAAGTCACGGGTAGTATACTTTTAGTCAACCTTTCTTTTTTCGTGTCTGAAGGTGTTCGAGAGGTTCGTTTACTCGTAGCACTGTGACTCCGCGAAATAAAAATAATTCAAAAAAAGAAAGAAAAAAAATGAAACATAAAAAAAGTAACTTTGGTGGATGGCAACGGGGCGAATGAAAAGGGAAGGAAAAATTCACTCCAGCGACACTCTCATTATTTAAAAAAATATAAATTCGAGCCTACCGCGAATAATTTTTTTTTCGCCGCGTAACTGTATATCGGCAATATTTTTTGGTTGACCTTTTTTTTGCTCTTCCCCTCTGGCTCTCTTACTCTTTGCTACGCTCATATCCTTTGTGAACATCTGGCTCGATGGGACCGGGATTAAATGGGAGTAGGGGCAAATACTCAAGAGAGACAGAGCCCTGGAAGAAGTTGAAGAGTTGAAACGTACCGAGAAAGATGGAAAGAGAGAGACGAAAAGAGGGAGAGAGAGCTTTTGCCGCCACGGAATTTCAGAGAACGCTGTTAGCCATGGAAGAAGAGTCAAGTGAATACGAGCAACTTTACGCGCGCGGCGTGAGAGCTTTTTCCTGCCTTCTATACTGTTCTGACTCTGGATACATCTACATGGATAGATCCAACCTTGCACTTAGTCCAATGAACGAGGGAGCTTGATCTCTCTCTCTCTCTCTCTCTCTCTCTCTCTCTCTCTCTCTCTTCTCATTTTCTCTTATATCTGCTCGACTACAGCGGATAGTTGGCACTCATCCTCTTTCATCTAACGGGGGAACAGCGCTACGAGCCACCACCGGTAAGACTCGATATTCGAAGCTGCGTTAAATCGTGTCTCCCTTCCTCCCTGCTGCCCAGCAAACCTTCAGAGATTCCAAATCCTAATGAGCTCTCGACGCTTAATCCTGCCCTCCGAGCCCACTATGTATTCCGATACATACTTAGTTGTTCTGCTTTTTCCACTATGATTGTAATATCTTATAACGAGCTTATCATTGAGAGCCAGGGCAGCGATACGGTTTCGGGAATATAAAAAAGTCGGCTAGAGCTCTCTCCTACACTTGTGTACCTTCGAATACAACACCAACATCAACTTTGAGACATCTGATAGCCAAACTCGATGTTTTTATCGAGAAAGGCCGCAAAGCTCATTTAGATCGGGCACTCTCCCGGCTTTGAGTTTTTTTTTTTCATACGAAATCGTTCGCGAGCCCAAGTTCATTGAAAAGAGTCTTTTTATGTGGTACGAATTTGAAGAAATTTTATCGATCGAAAATATTGCATAGAACATCCTCAAATTTTAACCGAAGCTCAAATCATAAGGTACTTTCATTCCTCGAGCAAAGAATCATTAACGAAGAAGTTAAACTTTTTGGTTGGCTTAAAAAATGAACAGAATAAAGTTTTTCTATTTTTTTCTTCTGTTCAAATTTTCCATATTTGCTATAGAAAATAAAATTATTTTTTAAAGAAAATAAAAAATAGAAAATTTTCATTTTTTTTTCAATTAAAAGAATTTATTATTTAATATTATTATAATTATTATTATAAAAATATTGAATAATTTTATATTTATACTATATTTATAATTATTATAATTGTAATAATCAAAAATGATTATTATTATAATTAAAAAATAATAATAATTTCAATTTTTTCATTTCTATTTCTATTTTGTATTTTCTACAGAAAATAAAAAATTGAAGGTTTGACTTACAACGTCCTGAAATGTTGAACATCTAAGAGCCCAAAGAGCCCAACTTGGCATAGCGATAACGGGACTAAGATTCGTGGGTATTATTTCGAATTGGAGGATATCGGGATGAAAAGCGTATAAGGAGATATACGGCAAGACGGTGGCATTGATATGTCGTTGAAATGAATGAAACAGAAATGCTACGAAACAAAGAGGTCGGGGGGAGGGTGTTTGGGACGATTGGGATGAGGAAGGTCGAGCCTGATAACTTGTTGATGCAGCTACTTGCTCCGACGATTTGATGTTTCGAATTTGTACCGAAAGAGAAATAGAGATAGAGATAGACATGTTGAAACCCATAATTAAGCTGAACCTGGCATTAGAGAGCCTACGAACTAGTCTACCGGTGCCTACTGCAAACTTTGACAATGCAACTACGCGCATGCCATGATTTATATATATATATACATATCCATAGCGTTAGTAAACGAGCCCGCACCCTTCAACGAATGTACATACGATATATGAAATCCAACATTCGCGGGGTTTGTCAACTCCTCGAATTGTATTTGCATTTCAACGAGAGCACTCTCATCTCTCATTGCACCATAAAAAGACAGTGATATTCGAAATTACTGTTTCAAACTAACAGTTTGTCGCAAACTCTCGAATATCCACCTATGCCATGTAAACTAACACTTTCAACCAAACAACCTTTCCGTTATATTTCCAACCCCCATATGTAAATTAAAATTTTATTCACTCAACTTCTCTTTGTCAAATATCATAATTATTAATACGATAATGTTGTATATACGTATCATCATCCTCACGAGCTTATTTACTTGAGCAATTGAACCAAAAATATTTTTTTAATTGTTTTTATTTTTATTGTATTTTTTTTTTTTTTTTGATTCAACAAAACGAGGCCAAGCTGCATGATATTACCTATATATTTGGCTGGACTTGAGATCGTCTTTGCAGAGTTGGAGAAGTTGAGTGGCTTTTATAAGATTCCAGTGAAGAAATTAAAAGTTATTTATTTTCTATCAACGTTACGAAGGAGGGTGGCTACACACAACAATGTTGCCATGTTGAAAGCATAGAAAAGTTCGAAATTATTAGAATTTGATGA
>JAPYYS010000896.1:0-38678 GCA_030522525.1 Campopleginae sp. 14b
GGGGGGGGGGGGGGGGGTAACATTTGGTGCGATAGTGGCGGCGGTGGCTTTGATGATAATCGCGTGAACGGAATCGCGCGCCGAGCTCCAATAATATAGACGCGGAGAATAAAAAAAAAAAAACAAACAAAACCGCCAAAAGTGAAAACGACGAGTAAATGAATGCGCGAGAAGTGACTAGAACTGGGGGAAAAAAAATGGAAACAAAAATTGGACCGTGGGAAGCCTCAATCTCGAAAGATTCGATTTCATTTATCGTTCTTTTCCTTCTTTCGATTTTTAGGTGCGTTTTTGAAAGGGAGAGAAAAAATCGAATGAATAAAAATAAATAAAATAATGAATAATTTAAAAAAAAAAAAAAAGAAGGAAACAAATGAAATAGTAAATGAATAAATGAATAAAATAAATGTACAATCATCAAAGGCACCGGAAAGCGGCACGAGGGCCGGTTTGGGTCAAAGAGAAGAGTGGAAATAATGAATAAATGAAATGTAAAAAATTAATGGGCCGAGGGGAGGCTTGGAAAAAGAGAAATCTTGGGGGTGGGGCTTGTATCTGATCCCGGAGCATGGATTAACAATAGAAGATGTATTGAAGTTTGAGAAGAAATAAAAATAAAAGAAATTGAAGAATTTTTTTTTTCAAAATTAATGAATTTTTTTTTTTTTTTTTTAATAAAATCACGCGCCATCTTAATATTTATTCCTTCCACGTTCTTTGTGCATAAAAAGTGTAAAAAGAATTTTTTCAGCCCACTGCCACTGTGGCAATTGCCACTTTTTAAAAATGAAACTTAGAGTCGCGAAGGTTTTTTTTTTATGGGCGAAAAAGTGGCGAGAAAAATGTAGAACTGAGAGTCGCCATAGAAGGTGCTCAAATGATTTTCCAAGCTTTTCTCTATTTCTAGTGAGCTTTGCGACGTATTACTTGCGCGATATATACACATCGAGACATAAGTCTACATATATAAGTATGTAGCATATGTAGGGTGTATATATATGGGGTTGTGTATGTGTAGAAAGGAGAGAAGGATAACAGTAATGGGTGGGTAGTACCTGGCGTCGTTGTCGCGGGCACTTTATCTCCGGCATTCATCTTCCCATCAGCGGCGCTATAGAATATAATTCTCTCTTTCCTTCCTCCTTTCTCTCGTTCTATCGTGCCCGGAGTACATAACATTTACGTGCCAATTTCCCATTCGGTTGTCCTATAAACTTGGCCAAGAGCAAATTCGAGCTGACTTTTGCTTCTGTCCGCTCTCTTATTGCCATTCAATTTTCCTTATTCACGAGCCAAGCCTTTTCCAACCATTAACATCAAATATCTAAGGTTAAGGCTATCACTAAATTATTATCCAACCAATCAATCAATATTAATCACACTTTTTTCTCTACCAAATTCCAGCCAAAATTTCTTATCATTTTTTAACAGTTTTTTTCATCAATTCCGAGGGGAATCGGTTGAACAAAAATCTAAAATAAGAGGCTGAATGGAATTTCGAGAGTTTTCGTATTGGCGAAAAAAAAAAGAACGAAAATTGTCATGATTTTTATAATTGAATTAATATAAAAACTTTGTTTTTTGTCTTAATTTGCTTAATCGCGTGAGTTTATCTTTGCGTTTAATTATTTCTAGACAACGCAGAGTATATTCGTGATTTAAAAAAAGTATTAATTCGTATTTGTGTTGGCCTCCCGAAACGGTTAGTCGAGCTGTATAGTTATCCCAAGAGGATACGTCGTCTTACTGACGATTGGGACTTATACAGGCGTCACACATTTTTCTTACGCGGCTTCTTTCTATTTCATTTCTTCGTTCAATTTATCTTTACCTATTCAATTCATTTATTTTCGCTGCGTCTATCTTTTTCCACGCTCGTTTCTGTTCCGATACTTTTTTACCCTGCGTAGAAGGCCTTCGAAGCGAAGCTTTGCCATTTCTGCAATTCCTCGACAGTGAATAAGAGAGAGAGAGAGAGAGAGAGAGTCTCCTTCGCGCCAAGATTTTACGGTGGCAGTAGAAACGAAGGGCAGGCGAGAGGAAAAAAAAGGTGAAGAAAAAAAAAAAAAAAAAACAGAAAAATACGAAAGACCCGTCGAAGGGAGAATAAAATATTGCCGAGTACGTGTTTTATTCTCATTTTCTTGTCGCTCCTTAAAGAAGAATCTTCCTCAACGATTTTTATATGCAATGGTATATTTACAGTCGCGTACGTGTGTGTGTGTCGGAAGAAACATACGAGGAAAAAGGAGGAAGAACGAGCGAGGAACTTTGTAGGCGGTCGGTAAATATGTAATGGCCGAATGCTACTGACTTTTCTCAAGAAACTTAATATTTCTTTTTATTTACACTCGGGCTTTTATGTACGCTCGCCATATACGAAGAAATAAACGAGAATTATATCAATAATATTACGTACAGAATTGACAATAAGCAACAACATTTTATATAAATTTCAACGCATGGAAAACGCGTTGGTGGAAAAAAAAACTGAAACGAAATCTTTCGTATGATGCTGAATTTTGAAAAAATATTAATTTTTTCTTGACAATTGATTCAGTTTTTAAAATGATCCTAATTTTTAGGAGCAATATATTTTTCTTGGAGCAAATACCGATAGTTTTATAATGAAAATTAAATTATTAATTAAAATGATGAGCCTTGGCTAATAGAAAAAGGAATTTCATGCGATACCAACGATGCAAGCTTAAACGTCATTACGTTGAAGTAAAAAGCGTGTGAATACGATGATGCTGAAGTTTGGATCATTGGAAAGCAACGAAATTATATTTTTTCTTTACCACATCTGACGATTCTCATTAAATATTCAAACAAAATAATAAAACAATATTTTTTTGAGATTCAAAGAATTTTGGAATAAAAGAAAAAATTAATAATTGAATATAATGAAGAAAAAAAAAATGAAAATATAATGAAATATTTGGTCGAGACGATGAAACGATGTTTTTTTAAGATACCGAAAGAAAATCGATCCAAAAATGGTTATGATTTATTAAATAAGTAGAAAAATTAATGTAAAAATGTATTATTCATAGTAGCCGAGCGTCGAAAACTTGAGTGCGATGGGAGAGCGTATAAATGGGGTTTTTCGTTAATATATGTAAATAAGCAAAGCTTGGAGTATATTATAGTGAAAGTTGGAGGAATATAAATCAGGGATTCTGGGTATAAGTTGGAGGTAAAAACGTCAAGGATATAAAGAAGAGAAGTAAGCGGAGAGGATATACATCCTCTTGGTCCTTTGGTGAAGGAAGAAACATGAGAAGACGAAGAGAATGGGAGCAACAAGAAGGAGGAGGAGAGAATGAGGTAAAAGTATTAAAGGAGCAAATCGAGTTCCCAAGAGGGATTGTACGGGCTGTTGGCTTCCAAGTTATACTCGTTAGCGGGCGCGTTGAATCGCGTGCGAGTTATCCGCGTTCTTGCTATCTCTATCTCTGTCAGTCTTTCTCCAAGGCACAAAAATAAATATATATATATATAGAACGATCTATTCAATACGTGAATCTCTGTGTTCGGGTTGCTGGCTCTCGGAGACTCTTTTTCTTGGTTAAACGTTCAAAGACGTCGGGACGAGGCTACCGTGTACTTTTATCTTTTTTCTCCTTCAGCTCCTTATTTACTTCCTTTTATTCCTATTTCTCAGCGTCGCCATACGAGCAACGACTTCAACGCCGTTATACACAACGACTAGCCACATTTATCCAATCACGCTTTATTAAACTATATACATGTATTTATAAAAACCTCTACCGGGTGAGTTGTTTTACTTGCAATCACTTAAACCGACGATGAGATTAAATTTCTTGGCCATTCTGGCCACCGAAAAGTTTTTAAGTCAATAATTAGTATGAAAAAAAAAAAAAAAACATTTATTTGACATGAAAAAAAAAAAAAATGTCATGTAGAAATAATATTTTTCGTTAAATTCCAACATTGCTAACTTGAATGTCATAAAATTTAAATAATTCACCCGTTATATATATGAATAAGCCACGATGTATGAAGCGTATGCGGGATCGCATTGAACAACTGCATCGGGCAAATAATCTCTCAAGAGTAGTACGAGGCCCCAACGCAGCAATATATAATAATAATGAGCAACTCAAGATGCTCCTTAATGCGCAATAATAATGTATGAGACAGAGTCGAGTGCCTGGAGCCTCAATATATTTCTTGATGTAGAAAATATCATTGCCGCGATTTTCAATTAAAAAAAATAAAATAATAATAATAATAAAAATACAAAAAATTACAAAAAATAATTATTAACAAATGTATATTTTAGACGAAAATCGAGAGGCTCAAATAAATGATTAATTAACCGTTAAAAAACATTCATTTCGCCGTATCCAACGTAACATTTGTTAACACTTAACAAATCCTGGTACATATAAATAAATCGTTTTCTCAATGCGATGATATGGGGCAGGGAATAAGGCTTGGACGAATTAGAGAGTTGCGACTGTGTTTCCTCATGTGGCGTGTGGTAAAATGACCATAAGGTATATATATATATATATATAGTTAGAAAAAGAAAACGTAGAAGATAAATATAAAAAGAGAATAAGGCAAATAAAATGGAGATGAAAGTGAGTAGGAGAGAGGAATCGCTTAGGCTCGGTGAGCACGAGACACGACAAACTGCCAGGCCTAATGCCAATTAGTGCCATTCCGACGTCGAGCAGCCTTCTCCTCCATCTCTCGAGCGGCATCGAGTTGGCTTCCTCGCTTGGCACACCAGTCGTAGCCAAGTAATACTGTGCCCTCGCTACCGTGAACAAGCCTGCGCTTGCTCGACACTTTTTTCATCATTTCTCCCAGCAAATTTTTTTTCGTCGTAAATGAATTTTTTTTTTCTTTATTTTTCCTTTTGAGACTCTCGCTACGTTTTCCCTTCGCGTTTATAATTTTCTCAGTCTCTCACGATCGAGGCATGAAAATTCGAACGATGAAGAATAAAAAACTCTTTTTTTTTATTCGACCTCCAGCGTATAGACGACGTTCGTCCTCTATTTCTCAGCTCTCGAGGGCCCGAGGAGTGACTCGAATCTTTGGTGAAGTTTGCGTCACTGCGCTGCCCCGCGGGACAACCCCATGGTCGTTGTTGAAACGACGAGACGTAATTTGAGAATTATTTAAACGAGAGGACGCAGGCGAGAGATTTGCTCGTAATGGTCGTAAGACGACGAGAGTTTATACTTGGAGGACAGAATAATATAATAAAAAAGGATGCAAGGAGTAGCGAGAGAGGGAGAGAGAGAGAGAGAGAGAGCTACGGAAGAGTGAGAGAAAAAAGGTGGATTGGTTTGGCGGAGTTTGAGGTCGGTTAATGCGACCAGACGTAAACACAATTCCAAGAGAGGACAATGGGTTACGGTACACACTCTCGACAATCGGTTCTCCCTTCTTCGCATTGCCTCGAGAAAGAAAAAATGAAACACCGTAACAGCATGCAGCAAAAAAAAGAGCAACACAACAACAACAACAAAAGCTAAAAGGGGGAGAGAGACCAAGATTTTTCGTCGCGTCGTCAATTGACAATTTTCCATGTGAGCAAGAGCACAACAAAGAAACCAATTCGTCGGGGAATCAAATCGAATCCCACAGAATAAACGCCTTGAACGATTCAAAAATATAATCGAACCGGCACGTGGCACCGAATTATTTAATTATTGCACAAAAATCCACACGACTCGTCAGCGACGTTCGTTACTCATGAAAGAATTTCTAACGTTTGGACTGAACGCGATGCTGTTGAAAATTTTTCCTTTACCAGATCTCACGATTCTTATACAATATTTAATCGTGACAATAAAAATTTCTTGTTTTGAGATTCGGAGACAAAATCGATACGAAAATTGTCATGATTTTTTTAAAATAAAACAAATAATTAATAGAAAAAGGAATTTTTCATTGGAGCCCAACGTTGCCAACTTCAGTCTCATCGACAAAAGTGTATAACCGGATGAAGGGAGGCCCGAGAGAAAACATAAGGGATAGAGGCTTTGCAAGCAGCAGACCACACGAGAGGCAGAGTGGTCTGGTGTAGCGGTAGCAGGGATGAGAGAGAGATAAATGTGCTTCGTCAAACAAGAGGCCTGCTGGATTATATAAGGGTGGAAAACGATTCTTGCGGGACAGTTATATCCGTATAATCTTTTTTCTGTCTCTGAGCGATCGCGCCGGAATGGGGGCGGGGGGATCCCTTAGTGGACCAATTTACGGGACCCTCAGGCAGGAGTAATACGCTTCGTAGCTTGAGGGGTGTATCTCTCTTCATTCTGCTGCGCCCATTGTTATGCCGTTCACAGGATTATATACTTTTTTTTTTTTTTTTCGTTGTTGTCGGTGAAATACTCGTGGCGGAGGGGAGTCGAGAGCGGCGGAGGGTAGGTCGGAAGAAAATAGTCCGAGGAGAGGGAGGAGCTTCGTGCTCGTTACGACAATTACGAGGATTTACCGACACTTTCATATTTATCTATAATATCTATCCATCATGACTCGGACTACCCCGAGCAATCCCCGTGACCTTGGGGCGATCGTTGAATAATTACAAATAATAAAAATAAAATAAAAATTTAATAAATATGAAAAAAAAAATAAAAAATAAAAAAAATAACTGAATGAAATGCAGAAGAAAAATTAAGGATGCTACATACGACAATATCCTAAGAATTCAATAAAATTTCGTGATAATATTCTTCAGGATCAAATGCAATGAATTTTTTGTCTATTTTTCTCGTCCATATCAAATTATTCAAGTTTATAATATGCAAAAGATATACCTATATATATATGTCGACATTGAAGTTTGCATCGTTAGGGTTCTTATAAATTAATTCATCATTTTAATCAATTTTTATATTTATATTTAATTCTGAAGAGTGTGCCGACGAAATTTCGGCAAATTTAAATCGTTTAGAATTTTCCTATGCTTATGATATGGTAACATTGTCGTGTGTCGCCGACCTCCTTAAATGGCAAATGCTTGGAGAAATAAAAAGAGCAAGAAATATTGAAAAACTACCGACTGGCGTTTTTTCTTTTCGAAATTATTTATCGACAAGTCGTTTTAACTCAATTTATTATGCCCGAGTTGGCAAAAGCTGATAAAAGACGGAGAAGAAAAAGGAGAAAATAGTACGAGCCATAAAAAACACATGAATCATTTGTCACTAAAGAAAAAGTTCTTGGAGCCGTTGAGTATATATTTAAGTAAAAAAATATATATATATGAAATTAACGAAATGGTGATAGTGGTTAAACGAGACAAATGTGTATATATGAAGAGAAGATGAACGTTTTTTTCAGCTGGTTATATATTTGTGCGTCAAATTAAACACCGCGACGAATGCCGCAAGGCGACGGCGACGACGACGACCAAACTGCCCGCGCAAGAGTTCCATTTCGCGGTTACGTTTGACGTCGAATCTCGCATCGTTTTTTCCAGAAACGTCCTGAATGTTTCGGCAAAACTTTGCCGTTCCATTTTTATTTATTTATTTTTTTTTTTTTCTTTCAATTTTTTAATTTTTTTTTTTTTCACGAGTCAAAAGAAAAAGAAACGAAAAATGCGTCGAGTCATTGAGAAAAAAAGATCGTCTAAAGATTCGAGATTTTCACGATATCGTGAAAAATATAAATTCGAGAAAAAAAATTCGAGACCAAAAGGCTGCGAGCTCGAAAATCAGCGTCATTTTATTTTTCACCCCGGACGAAAATAAATAGAGCGATGTATGTACATATAAAGTTGGGTGTGGGTATATCGAGTTTACACGAGTTCTAAACTGGCCGATTAAAAGTATCTCAATATTTACAGGGATCGGCGTCAGCTGGAGTGAATTTATATCTCCGGGTCTGGTTGTTGGGAGAGGACGTGGATCGTGGAGTCTCCAGTCTGGGCAAGCTGTTTCGCGAGCGGATGGGGTGGGGAATAAGTGTAAAGCTTGACTGTGTGTGGAGGAATTTGAAAAGGGAGTCGAAAGAGGGAATAAAGTGAAAAAAAAATAAAAGACGGTCCAGGGGGGAGCGAGAGAGAAAGAGAAGGCTCGAAAAATATGGGAGAGTAAAAGAGAGAGCTCCGGGGCAATATATTGTAGAAGGATGAAGAGCGTACAAGGGCACGCGCTCACTTTGGGTAATGGCCACCTAAATACAGGCGCGTACGATTACTTAGTATGAAAAAGCCCAGCAGGGGCACATCATTCTGTAGCAAGAATTCCTTTGGATCCCGGATTCCCCCTCCCCCTTGATATCTCTCCCTTTCTGATGGCCCTTGCACCCCCTCCTCGACCTTTCGGTGAAAACCCCATCGGGCTTTACGAAGGGTATATGTAACGCAACAAACCTCTCGACCCTCGTCACCATCAAAACTCTTCATCTCTCTCTCTCTCTCTCTCTCCCTCCCTCCCCTCTCTCCTTCTCTCTTTCTCTTGGCCTCGTTTTGCTGCTGGTCATTGTCAAGAGCACCCTCGTAGGGCCTAGAAAAGGTGGCTGACAAGCCCTAACCGGGCGACCTCCCTATTTTAGGCTTGTTCTCTTCGTGTGACGACGTAGGGGACACAATCCACGTGCTCATGTGGTAGCTCGAGCTATCAACGCCCCCCATATACCCGTTTCCCATGTATATGGGCATCCAACCCATATATATGTGGATGGATGGATACGCATGTGGAGCTAAGTGTATTATATGTCGTGGAAAGACCGCGTGACTGCATCATTATTATTTGTTCGGATTCTCAACCATTTCCCTTCGAGCGACCCTTATTCGAGGCCTGTGGCCCTTTTACGACCCTAAACCCAAGGGGGCTAACACCCTTATACACCGTAATAGCTACGTACCTCTATACATCCAGTACACTATTATATCGGCACGGGAATTACGGTCCTTGTCTTTGCCCAGCAGTCAGAATAAACGTATTTACAATAACGACGTGTATATATATATATATATATGTAAATTCACGGATTCGAGGCTCCTATGAATTGCAACGATTTTTCCCAAACCAATATACATTGTCGTTGTGCAAAGAAAGAAAAAAAAAGTTTCAAAATAAATGCAAAAGTGTGTGATCGTTTCGCTTGAATAAGAAGAAAACGAAACGAGACACTCGCACTATGTTTGCATCGTTGGAATGCAACGAAGTAGTTTTCTTTTCTCCCAACCAGATCTCACGCGCGGGATTGAGTGCGAGATTTTCGCAAAAAATATTCATCAAAAATAGAGAGAGAGCCTGACGTATTTTTCTCCTATTCCAAAATATAATTTATTCAAAAAAATCCAAAAAGTGAATGAATTGTCGAAATAATGATTGAAAAATTAATTTTTAGTATTTTTTTTTTCCCACGATACCAACTTGGGCATCGGAAAAAAAGACTTTCATGTTTACATAAAAAATGAGAAAATTGATGAGCATTTGGGAACGTAGTGGAAGAAAAATGTTCACTGTTAATTATTGACAGTGAGGAGCGGTACGAAATCAAGCGAAATCCTAACGAAACGTTGATAAACGCCTGGAGGGTTTGTGAATCGAACGAGCACAAAATGAGAGACGCCTCAAGGATAATGGGAAATTGCGTGCTCGCTCGGCAAATGTTCGGATAATGGGAAAACATAAATTTTTCTCGTTCCATTAAAAGTCAGATATATATATGTATACATTGTCGAAACCGCAGAGGGAAAAAAATCTGCTGAAACGAGTGATACAAGGAGATAAAGATGCAAGAGAGAATATTCCACGTTGGTATAAAATTGTTGGGGGTCACGATGCTCGTTTATGATCAATCAGCGAAATAATGGCGAGATCGTATAAACGAGAAAATGGTCAAGGCAAAATCAAAATCATTCACAATATTCCAACTCCTGCCACAATCGTTAATAATTTTATGAGATTGCGGCGAAATAAACCAACATTTGTTTTTCTCCTTTCGTTCTCCCCGATTTTTTAATGAGATAAAAAAAAATAAAAATAGGACTCAAGTTCGTAGCATGGAGCTTCAATGCAAAATATTAATTTTCGTTCAATTCAGAATAATTATGATATTTTCCGCATCGATTTTGTTTTTGGATCTTAAAGTTCAAATTTTTTTTCTTCAATTTGGTCATTTTTTGACAATAAATATTCATTTTTCAATTTTCAAAATCATTGCAATCGATTCCTCAGGATATTTTACCCCTAAAAAGTATGGTTCCAAGATTAAATGCATTCGTCGAAAAAACACAAAATTTTCGAAAAGTCAAAAATTTTGAAAAGTCAAAATTTGAAAAATTTGGAAAAAATGGAAAACTAGGTACGCTTGTATTTTTGCATTTTTATGACGAGACCGATATTTTAAAAACCGGAATAAAACTCATTCAGGTAATTTTTTTAATTACCTCACAATTTTATCATCACTCACGTTTTTTAATGAGAAAAAACAAGATGCCTTATAAATGTCTGAGCGACAAAGGCGCGACCAGTATTCCCTGCGCGAAAGTGAAGGAGAGGGAGAGAGAGAGAGAGAGAGAGAGAGAGAGAGAGAGAGAGAGAGAGAGAGGTCAGGGCGAGTGAGAGGGCAGCAAGGATGTCGAACACGTGCGAAGCTGGCACAGAGACACGTGTCGCATGGCCACGCCGAACATGCAACGGCATCTATAACTATATACACAGTAACATATGCCTTAGTTAGTGCCCGTAATTCATTGACTAACTTCTCTCCTCCCTTATCCGCCCTGTATAGCTGTAATTTCGACCTATGTCCTTGTTTTACATTTGGATTTCGAGCTGCTCGTAGTGACGAGCCACCTCAAAGTGTTCCATCAGTCAGTAATAATCTTGCTGGATGTTAAATTCCAAGAGACTCGGAACTAACATGACCTTGAAGTTTGCAACGTTGAGATTCAACGAAAAATGCTTTTTCCAATAATTATTTATTGAATTTTCGAAATAATGACTATTTTTTGTGTCGATTTTGTTTTTCGCTCGAGAAAGAAAATCGTTTTATCGTCCGGACGGAATATCGTTAAATCAAAAAATTTCAAATTATCATGATTTTGAAAATGGATTTCAATTTGGTCATTTTTTGCCAATAATTTTTTTTTTTTTTTTTTTCAATTTTAAAAATTGTCGCAATCGATTATTCAGGACGTTTTACCCCTAAAAAGTATGGCTCCAAGATAAATTTAATGCGTTCATCGAAAAAATACAAAGTTTTGTAAATTCGGAGGGCAAATTTGCACCAGTGTGGTGAGTGCGTGACCTCGAAGGGAGCGTGGTGTCTACAGGTTAAAATAATACGGTTCGAGTGACTTTGAACTATTTCGTGTGCGTTGAGATAAATAAAATAAAAGGAATAAAGAAAATAAATAGTCATTTCTTACCGGATGTCTTGCGGCTGCGGCTGCGGCGACAGCGGCAGCATTGATGCCGGCACTGGGATACATATTTATAAAAAAAGAGTAATCACAGCGGTAGGAAAAGTGAAAGAATAAAGTTGGTTATGTCGTGGCAATCACTTATGGTGGGTGTAATGAAAATAAAAAATAAAAGAGTGGAGGTAGCGACGAATAGTATAAAAATGTGTGAAATTTCCCTCGGCAAAGGGGAATAAATCCTTGGGCCGCACAGGAAAAAAAAACGAGGCGCGAAACACTTCACGAGAAGCCCAACATCGCGTCGAGCTCAGACGCGCACCAACATACGCGCACTCTCGTTGCTAAAGCGGCGAACTTCACTGGATTTCGAAAGAAACACCGGCAAGTTGGAGGGAACGATAAAAACAAGGTAAAAAGAGAGGTCAAGGGTTTTGTTGGAACCCTTTGTCCACGGGGGCTACGTGCTAAGAAATATATTATCGAGATTGTTGAGGTCAATTATGAATTTGTGTTGACGGGGACGCGAACGACGAGTTTGTGTAATCCTAATCGCATCGGCGTATCTCGCCATCCAATCGTTCGCCATGCGCCAACTAAAAATTCATTGTGACGAAACTTGACACCGTGTTTGTTTGTTTTGTTATTTGTTAACTTCGTTTGACCGTATTTGAATGACGATTGTGCGAAATGAATGTTGCGGGCAACGTGAGAAGCAACACACACGAGGAACACGCCGAGAAGCGTCGCTGGTGCCTCGGTCGGTAAGTACAGATCGACCGAGAAAGAGAGGGACAGATAGAGCGCACGAGCGTCGTGGCGCGGCGAGAAAAGGTGCACCCCAAACTATTCCGAGTCTCGTGGCCTGTTGTGCGAGAGAGACAGCTAGAGACGCTCTTCACGGCACCGTTTTTTCCCTACGTATTGAACAGCTACGTTTGTATTTATATATGCAGCTCATAAATCGCGACGCGGATTGAGCAACGAGTAACAGCTCGTCGTTTAGTTTGTTAGAAGCTCGCTTAATCCACTGTAAACAAAATGAAAAATCGGAGCACTTGAAAAAGTATTGGGAGCGATCACGACACGCACAATTCGACGAATATTCCTAGTTAATATTCGCGTCTCGGCGGTGGAGACGAGAAACACCAAATAACTTTCGCACTGGACACAACAATTCGTACACTCACTACGATATATGAGGAATATTAATCCAGAAGGAGAATTAAGACGAAATAATGTGTGTGTGTATTTTTCACATTTCCGACTTTTGACGACGAGGCTTCGAGCGAAGAAAAACAATGGAGCACGGTATTGCGTGTAAAGCGGGAGAGAAGCGTCGAGCGAAACACAACCTCTCCTCACCGAGTCCACGGAGCTACTGGCGGCGACGGCGCGCGCGGAGTGGTGAGGATAGAGCGGTGGCTCGCTCCGCGTCGCTGCCGCTTCCCCCACCCCATAGAGACAAATATACGGGCACGACTGCGGAGCGAGCGAGCTAGCGCGAGGCGACAGGCGAAGCTTCGAGCAATATACACCGCCAGTTTCTCCTCCCTCGTCCCTCGTACTTCTCCCAGCTATACATATCTTTCGTGTACACGATTGAGTTTGTGTATGCACGAGGGTGAGAGAACGACGCCGTTTCGACAGCGCATTAACCGGTACGATAGCTCCTTTACAATTATTGCGATTAGTTACGTGAATGACCGAGGCGGTGGTGGGCAACCGGCCGGTTCTCACTCCCTCATGGATATTCACATGTATATCGTTCTCAACCTATCTATACGTATATAAATCCTTTTATATGACGGGCTAAACTATATACCGCCTTTTAATTCAGCATAATTGCAGTTTTAAGGATTTCTCCGATTCCATACTACTTTCGAGTCTCAATTACCCTTGTAACTTGGATAAAAATACTTTATTTTGCAAAAACGAGTAGAATTTCAAGAGGCACTAGAAAAATCAATTCCCCCGTTAAATATAACGTCAAGAATTGTATTAAATCGAAAAAAGCTCAAAATTCAGCGATTCCATAAAAAAAAAAAGACAATTCGAACAGAAAAAAATCTTTCCGTTCTCTCCAGCGAGTAAATACGATGCTACGTTTTGATCGCGTAGAATATATTGATAAATCGATTGAATAATCATTTGACGGCTCGGAATATTTAATTACCATTGCTAAAATAAAGCATAAGCCCCAAAGGGGTTAATGATCTCGGTTTCGTTTTGCTTGTAAACACAGAAACGCATACGCCGATGTGAAACGGTGAGTGAAAATTTAATTCAAACTCAGCCGTTGGGCGAAACTGCAAGCATCGAATAGATATACTCCGCATGAGGGAAAGAGACCTCGGTAGCGGCAAGAACAGCAGCAGTGACGGGAGGGCGGGGGGTTTGATAGTCACTGGATGTAATCACTGGAATTGGGTGCAAACTAGCACACTTTATGCGCCTCCCGAATACCACATCGTGCATCCGTGCACAAGTGGCGCCACGTACCGGTGTGATTTGAAAACGATCGGTAGAAGGGGAATATATCCCCGTTAAGAGGGGCGAATGCGGCCTGGAAGGGGACGAGTCGTTTCGGGTATCATGCAAATCTATTTGTAACGGATTTTGCGGTCGTGAACGGATTAGTCGACGATATTCCCCAATCATAAGTTACACATTATTGATTCTACTCTATATACTCATCTTCATATAGTATATATACATATAGTATATATATATATATATACCATCTATACTGTATATAAAGTATATATATATACGGTATATATAATATATGTATATATATGGCATATATAGTATATAATATATGTGGTATATATTATATTTGGAATATATGGTTTATATGTGGTATGTTAGTATATATATGTATATAATTAGATTGCTGGAGGCATGTGAACTGGGAAAATGACATGGAACTAGATGTATTCAAATTTAACGATATTCTCGACTGTATCTGTTGGATTTCGAATATTTATTATTATTGAGTGTTCTATTCAAATATTGGTGATCGTTTATTTGTTTTGCTGATGCGTGACAGCGTTGGAGGGGGGGGAGGGGGAGTGGGGCTCTTTAATAATTGGCTGTATGAAAAACAATGTAATGTTTTAATGCGGAAATTTGTGGGGATAATTGCGAGGAATGAATTGGGAAAAGGATAGTGAATTTTGGAATTGGTCTGAGGCATTAGTGCGAGTGAAATTCGAATGGACGGGAAAGAATGGAGGTAGTAAAATTTGAATGGTTGCTGGCTTGGCGTAATTGGAGCCAAGCTCGTCGGTCGTGTATTGTGGAAAAAAATGAAAAAAGGCGGTGCGCGTTGGTTGAAAAATTTGTGGCAATTTTTGTTGTTTGAAATATTTTTTTTAATAGCTCGTGGATCAATTTCGAGCGGGTGGACGAGTCGAATTTTTGTTTCGGTTTGTTTTTCACGTTTTTTTCGCATCCCCGTTGGGGGCGGGTGGAAAATCGCGAGCTTGGGGTCGAGGGGATGGGGAATCCAGTAGAGGGTAAACGAGACAGGGCAAACGGGGTGGATAGCATACGCGCAGGTATTAGCCCCCCCCCCCCCCTCCCTCCTCTCCCTCTCGCTCCCTCCGCGAACCCGGCAAAACGAACACGGGGGCGAGGCCAAAGAAGGGGTGAGTTTACTGCGGGGCTCGAAGGGGCGAGAGCTCCGGCAAACAAATCGAAAGTTTTTCGCAAAATGGCCGTCACCAGGCTGACACGGATGTCCGCATAAACCTGCCACCCCTTTTCTCCCCCCCTGCCCCATCTCTCGTCTCCTTGCACCCCGTGCAAACTCACCCCTCTACCTCCCAACTCTTTTCCTCTTTCTCTCTCCCTCTCTCTCACTCGCTCTCTCATCAAGCAGCCGAATACATATACATATATTTTTCTATCCTCATCTCACTCGAGCCACTCGTGATTTCCCACACCACCACAAATATGGCGCCTCCATCAGCCCCGGTTTTATATACGAAGCCCGGTGTGTAACGCGCTTTTACCAAGCCCTAGTTTTTCTCGCTCTTTTGTACGATCCCTCATTCCTGTCCGGTGCTATGAGAGCGAGTGAAATAATGGAAAAGGACGAGATGCTCTATTACATTGACGTGCGTCTCGGTATAACAGTCAAAAGGGCGGTTCTTCAATAGTGCTGGATAGGAGCTCAGAGCCTTTTGGCCATAGAGGCACCGAGAAGTATGCTGGATGTCCGAAAAGTTGAGACCAGAATTGATGCGCCAACGAGATCGTGAAATTCTAAGGAAAAAAGTTTCGAGTCATTTTTTCCAGAGGCTTCTCCTTGACGAGGAATAATCAATGATTCGTATTTTTTTTATTTCTCCACAGCTCTCGTCGGTCCTCACAGACTCCAGTAATATCTCTCTCGTTACGTAGCAAGAATGCATGGGTGATGATAAAAACGTTTGAGGACTGGAGTCTCGAAAAAGGCTCGATCTAATAATCAGCTCGTTCTTCAAGGTGATGTTTCGAACGCCCGGTATAAATACGTATCTCGTGTACACACAAGATAGCGCGAGGGAAGAGTGGTGAGGGATAGGATCGGTGTTGGCGCGATGGTATATGTTTACCTCTCTCCCTCTTTCTCTTTCTCAGCGAGTATTCGACTTATATTTACTCTCCGTCAGTTGGTATGTGTCTGTGTGTCTTTCTCCGTCTCTATTTCTCAGCGGGAATCTACACAACAAACCAATACATGGATAAATGTTTGCAAACGATAGGTAGGTCTGAAAAGGTCGTAAACGAGAGGATGTGACGTGGAGACGATATTTTTTACGCCCTTTTGGATGTTGCACACTCGTACAACAAGATACGACCTTATTTCTGAGCTACGTCAATGTCTCGGTGTAGTGTGTGCGCCCGGAGTACACAGTACTTTGTATGCGTACGCGCGCGACGTACTGTGCCGCATTTGCTTGGACGAGCGTGCAGGTGTAAGTAGTATATATGCTTCCTGGACTCTCCACTATAACCTCCTACTCGCCATTTCTCTTGTAATGCTGTAATAGTGTGCTACTTTATGCACGTGCACGTGTCTCTGGGCGTATGAGTGTTTTTGTGTACTCGGAGCAGTCACGTAATTGTGTGCAGCCAAGAGAGAACAAGAGAGAGAGAGAGAGAGAGAGAGAGAGAGAGGGAAAAGAGAATGGAAGGAAAAGCCAGAGAACCCACGCGGTTGATGGTGTTTATCTGCATCTGTGTGTGTGTGTGTGTGTGTGTGTGTATGCGTATGTGTGTTTGGCTCTGTGTGTGTAAAAGGGCAGTGTACTATGGAGCACCGTCGTCATTTCTATATATGGGTGTCGGTAAGGGTTTCTCCCGGCAATGTGAATATCGCATACAACGCGAACAAGAGAGAGCAGGCAGAGAGTGAGAGAGAGAGATTCTCCAAGCAGTTTCCTACTTGATTGCCGCTATCGTCCGCTCTCGGATCGTAAAGGAAGCACACGGAAGGTATACACGAGTCCGTGCGGACTTTTGCTTCTCGAGCCTCGTCTTTTCCCCACATTCTACTCAGCCAATGTCTAAGCGTCGAGGCGAGACTTAACCAATGGATAAACGCGCTCCCCCACTCGATCAACCGAAACGACGAACCCGGGACAAAGAATGGAAACGAGAAACTACCGCTCGGCCAATGAATGACTCGATTTTTCTACGGAACGCGTTTCTTCGCTTATACCCAACACAACTACCTCCAGTCCGCGCGGATTCTCACAATTCCCCCACCCCACATTCAACTCCCTCGACGCTTTTACTATAGCCAGAGTATACGCGAAAGAGAAACTCAGCCACGAGCAACAGAGATGAACACTACGGGGAGAGAGTGTACCTGGTAGTATGTACAGACCCTGGCAAACCTCATCCTCCCCCCATATCTCTCTCTCTCTCTCTCTCTCTCTCTCTCTCTCGTGCTTCTCTCTTTATTCTCTCACGTTGACGTTCCCCATCCTCCATATAGCTGCTGTGCTGCTGCCGCTGTTCCCGCTGCTCCCGAAGCCTCCTCCTCCTCCTCCTCTTCGGCCTTTCCATCCTTCTCCCTCTCTCTCTCGCTCTCTCTCTCTCTCTCTCGCTCTCGGCGGAATGAAGGTGCTACGCGAAGCCGCAGCGAAACATAAAAAATAGGGGTCTACGGGAGTAAAAACAGGGTGGGCTTGGAACGAGCGAGAAAGAGTCAGACAAAGATCGAACGATGGATCGAGCCGGTGAGCGGAAGGGGCTAAAACGGGTGATTGTACCGGGACGTGGAATGGAGAGCAAAGGGGTTCGCCAGAGAGGACACCGGCTCCGCGAAAGCGTTATAGTACGAGAGAGAGACGGAGAGAGAGAGAGAGAGAGAGAGAGAGAGAGAGAGAGAGAGAGAGAGAGAGAGAGAGAGAGAGAGAGAGAGTGAAAGAGTTCAGGGGAGTCGAGGGATGAGAGCCTCGTCGTGTCTGTGTGTGTGCACACTTTTAGGTTGTCCACTGACGTTCCGCTGCCGTTACATACTCATGTACACAAAAGCCGCCGAGAATTTCTCTCCCTCTGGGCCTTTTTCCTTTTTTCCATCGTGCTCTGCTTCCGCTGGCCCCGTCGACCGCCACCGCCGTCTCTCCCGTTCTTTCCAATGTGCGGGCTTCGACACAGCAAAATCGCTTGGAATATAGTCGCGCGGTATAGAAAGCCAGGGATATCCACTGAACAGACAGCGCACGATCCTCCTTCGCGGACGAAAACGAAACGGAGCAAGCCAGCAGAGAGCAGTGAGCGAGGAGGCCGAAAAATGTACATACCGGCTTACGGATATAGCAACGAAAGAATCGCAGATATATAAAAGAATAGCCTGTCAAAAGGGCCTAACTCGCGTTCCTTTGATATTTCATAAAGATCTTGTTACGCCATTATGAGTCTGAGACGGACGTGTCCATATAATCACCTCCACTCGTGAGCGTAAAAGAACTCGGAATGGAAAACGTAACCCAACAAAACGACCATCCCATTACCTGCTCCGGAGCTCCCTCTTTTTACCTCCATTTATTCCCAGCTCCCAGGCGCTTATTTTACATCAACCGACCACCGCCTGCTCTCCCTTCTTTTCCACCCAAAATCCCCTATATTAAGTGTCGCTTTAAATTACCAATAAATAAACCATTTTCAGCCTCCGTAGACTATGCCAGATTTTCAGCTCAATAGGACTTGGCTTCTTACTAATTAATACCACCCAATAAGGCCCTCGCGGTATAGAACAACCCTACGACGAAAAAAAACACGTGCCTCCACCTATCGATACCCCAATCTGCTTCCTCAATAACACACTATATTCAATTATTTTTATATTCCTTTATTTACGCATTATATTTATTAATTACTACCATTCCGAATAATAATATTTAATTTATATATTTAATAATTATTGAATAATAAATTAATAAATATCAAATATTACATATATTTATTAATTTATACATTTAATAATAATTAAATATTGAAAATGAAAAATATAAATTGAATGTAAATATTTCAAATGAAAAATAATTCGAGCAAACGTTTCTTTTATGTTTTTCTTTTTCTTTTCAATTCTGCCCAGGACTTAATGATTTTTTTTTATTATTTTGACCCAATGCTTCGTACAGGATGTGAAACTGTCACGAGTTACATTTATTTATTTTTTTTGTTTTTTAGTTGGTTTTTTTTTGGCATAAATGTTTGGCCGTTCTCGAAAGTGTGATAGATCGCGATGTCCTATATCTCGAGGGTCCTTTTCAAGGCTCGTTCTAAGCAGTTTCAGAAAAGCTCATTGTCTCGTTTGTAGAAAAAGGTCCATTGATTCGTATGGCGTACTCCACTTTATGCAGCATTAATAAAAAATATATTTGGCTGGTGAGCGTATTATTATAGAGGGCGATAAAACGACAGGAGCAATGGGAAGCAAAATTTTTTAGTCTGCTCTTGCCTCGAGCTCCAGCCGCGATTACAAGCTCCACAGAAGCTCCTAAACGCACATTGACGTTCCCACCAGCTAGTCTTCGCTCTATACACACCTTCTTTCTTCTCACATTGCTCAGCTATTCCAATTCTTTTCTTTTCACTCTTCTCATCCAATATATCGCGACCAACTTTTCCTTTCACTGCCCACTCCGTCTCTTTCCGTACTTATATACCTGATTTTTATTTGCACCAGCGATAGTATGTATGTATATGTCATTCATAAGCCCTGCAGAGCGTCAAGCACAGAAAGAGAGAGAAAAAAAAGAGCAGGCTCGCGCGATTCGACGCGCGCGAATCTTCGCCGCTGGGTGTCGAGGAAGGACGTTCGCTCTTTATATTTTTTGCTTTTTCTTTCACTCTCGTAGCTCTTTTATCTCGCTATTTTTCTTCTTTTCGTTCTTTCACTCATTTTAAATACTTTTTATCCTCTGCCCCCCCTCCCCTGGCCCCGGTACTTTGTGTGTGTCTTTTGCACTCTGCTTCCCACCGTCTCGCCGTTTTTTCTCTTTGTTTTGGTTCTCGCGTGCGTTTCTCTCTCCGTCTCATGCGAATCTCATCAGTTTCGTTGCTGCGGAGAGTTTATTGCCAGAGCTCCTCGTCCGCGCGCGCTTCGTGCGTCGTTTTATTATTCTTTTCTCAACACTTTTCGTTCCTGCAGCTTCCTCGCTCTTCTGGATGCCTTATTTGTCTCTATATCTTGTTCCCTAAAACTTTTATGTTTATAGACAGAAAAAAATGCGATCGAGCGGGGCAGTAGGGCGAATGATGTTTTTTGTTTTTTTTTTTTTTCAATAGGAACTTAAGGCCCGCCCGACCGCGGGCGCCCCGATGCTCGAGCGAGAGAAACTGTACGGGAGGTAAACAAACGAGCGAGTTTGTTATGGCATTTTGAAGCCGGAGAAGAGAAAGAGAAAGTTGTTGGGTAAATTTTTTTGTCAACTTCTATCGTCTCAAGGTTCATAAGTCGCTGGACGATTCGATGTGAATTGAGCGAATCGAAACATCGAATTTCTGGAAAAATATTGCACACAATGGGCGACAGGTTGATTGACGATTATGGAGTGACTCGCAAGCGGCTGTTCCACGGGAAACGTCGAAAAGATAGTCGGATCTCTGAAATGTATTAGAAATATCGGGGTGAGACGGCCAGAGCGAGAGAGTGGTCGTTGTGGTTAACCACGTCGATGCTCTCAACCTGAACCCAGACCCAACTTGCAATGGAGAGCTTCGCTCGCATCATCAGTGCAAAATCCGCCGACGCAACATCTGTGCGCCTATGTCGCTCTGTCCTATGCTCCCAAGGGTTATTCGACCCTCGCCAAAAAAATCAAGCATCATCAGTCATATAATTAATAATTATCAATAAAATAATTTTTAATTATTAATTAATAATTGATAGAATAATAATGATTAAAATTAATAATTAATCAATTGTTATTAATTATTAATTAATAATAATGAAAATTAATTAATGTATCAATAATAAAAATAATTATAAATTAATTAAATTGAGAAATAAATAAATTGATAATTCATAAATATCGAAGACTCAATTCCAAGGAATGGAAAGCGGATAAATAATGTCCTAAATTAAGTACACACGGTTGTGTCTCACCGAACAGTCGACTCGAAAAAACGTTTTTATTTTCGAATCTTGAGGCACCGCGGGACCCGCCAGAAACGTAAATAAACAATAATACACGATTTCCAATCGTCTGAGGATCAGGTTATGAGATTTCTCTGTCGTTAATATTGTCAACACTCGCTGCATTGATCGAAAATTATTCAAGAATTATTGGGAAATATTTTTCTAGCTTATCAACCTGTAGTTTTCAAAATCTCGGATCTTGGGTAAAATGTAACGTGAGCCTCTGGAGCAATTTTGCTCGAAGCCTAAAAAATTGGTCAAAAATTCGATAGAACGATACAGAACGGGGGAAGGAAGAAAAATTATTTTCGCTTACGTATACTCCGGTAGCCACATATTCACGTGCACGGATGAAATCTTCTTGGGCGCGTTTTTTTTCAAATTCCAAATTGACATCGTAAGGGTCCTTGAAAAGTTTTGGACACGGACGATCCATCGAATACATGGTTGCTATTTAGCACACGTTTGATATTGAATTTCCAGATTTTTCAGGTGCTTAACTGATCGAGCCAATTTGTCACTGAATCGCGATTGAAACGACGTCATACACAGTCCGAGAGGTATTTCGCGGATTAATTATAATTATTCGTCGTTATAGATGGCAAGAAAAATTTTTTCGTGCCGTAAATTTGAGGAAAAAAATACAAATCGTTAATTATTCGTAGCGTCCAATGAAAAATAGTGGCAAGAAATATTTCATGTCGCGAGACGACGACAAGTTCTCCAACTGATACGAGCGTGGACTATATCGAGCGATATTTCATGCGGACGCTCGAATTTCTGGGCTTGGGGGAGGGAGAAAAGGAAAATAGTGAGAAGGACGAAAATACAATGCGACGATTAAACAAAATGCCAATTCAAACGATCGCGCCCGTCGTTCGGTGCTTCGCGAGCGAAAGCAAACATTTCCAGAATAACCTCAATGACAGGAAACTCGCGAACAACAAAAAATCATGAAAACAAAGCAATATTTTCATGGATCTGATTATTATTAACGAAATTTCTCGTCCTCTCCATTTTTGCCCTCAATTATTTTTCATCATAACCACCAACCTATACGTGAACGTGATTTACAAAATGATTTTTTAATATTTCCTTTTTTTCTGCTTTATTTTATTAATTTTATTCATTTTCTTTATTTTATTTATTTTTATTTAATTTTAATTTCAATTTTATTTTTATTTTGACTTAATAGCTTGCTTATTGTCCAAACCGTAAGCGGATAAAATTTTTTGGAAATTTGAGAGTTAAGTGAAGGATGAACTCAGGCGAAGAATAATTTGTGGGTAAAAGGCAAAACAAAGGTGAAATTCTTCAAGGCGATAAATACTTTTATGGCTGTTGAGTGTAACGAAATTCTGATGGAAATAGTATACCGAGAAAGTGGGGAGCTCTCCGCGGCGGTGGATAGTTTACCGCAGAAAGTTTAGAGTTCGGCGTTTGAGCGTGAAGTGAGTGTGAAGAGGGTGCAAAGAGAGACGAGGGACAGACGAAACCGACTACGGCGACAGTCCACACCATTAATTCGATATAAAAGCACGAGAGAGAGAGAGAGGGAGAGAGAGAGAGAGAGAGAGAGAGAGAGACTCAGACATGTCGACGTGCTCGAATTCACGCTCAGATTCGAGGAATTGATCTCTCGCTCTATTCGAGAATTCTCTTTCTTCCTATACGAGAGCCCCGGACACGGTTACCCGAGAGTACGTACCGTATTATTCCCAGGGATCGAATTTCTAAACGTCCTACGTCCTAAAGTCCAGAATGAAAAAAAAAAAAAAAAATAAAAAACAAACCATCATTCCAATGACGAGGACGACGCGAGAACGCAGGAACTGGCATTGTATTTAACGCAAGCAGGCAAAACTAGATTCTCCCTGTGACAAGTGGTTCTTGAAGCCCCAACCTCCTCCGAACCCCCAACAAACAGAAAAAAATCTTTTTTTTCTTACGGTAGGGAAAAGTGACAACTAGGCCAAGCAAAAGGTTGACGTGGCAGAGAAAGACTCTGCCAGAAATTCGATATCTTCAGAAACTTATCTGCGCGCTCGCACAAACGATCCTGCGTGTCTCTTTTGCACTCGAAAATAATTATCTTTCAGACACACACCTCGCAACGTATATTTATGAATGGATCCTTTCCGTTCCTTCACCATGATATCTCTTCAATGAATGCATGAAATTAATGTTGGAACCATACTTTTTAGGGGTAAAATATCCTGAGTAATCGATTGCGATGATTTTAAAAATTGAAAAATGAAATTTTATCACCAAAAAATGGCCAAATCCGAGTAAGGAATTTTGATAACCTGTCAGAATTGAAATTTTCTTGGGTGCAAATGCATCAGTGTGGTGTCTACAGGTAAATATTAATCTACGTGTTCTCCATGGTTTCGGAATGCTAAATGTGATAACGGTCAAGTTACCTGGTCACTGGGCCGTGGTCGTTTGTTGCAGGGTCTGATACTATTGATCTACAAGAAAAAATCCCAAAAAATACATCATCACAGTATACGAGAAAAAGAAAAAAGCCCAACGGAAAAAGTGTCAGACATATAAATTAATATTTTCGAGTCATATTTGTTCAAAATGATCAAGTTACCTGCTGTTTGCTCGACGGTGGATTGATGCTTGCTTTGTCGTTCTTGATCTGCAAAAGAAAAA
Source organism: Campopleginae sp. 14b (assembly GCA_030522525.1). Taxonomy (NCBI): domain Eukaryota; kingdom Metazoa; phylum Arthropoda; class Insecta; order Hymenoptera; family Ichneumonidae; species Campopleginae sp. 14b. Next base: position 23,682 of record JAPYYS010000896.1, read on the forward strand.
ATCTAAATAAAAACAATGTCTAAATGCCTCGATTTACTTTCATTTCCGTTCGTTCGATCAGACTCCTGGAGATAGGAGGTCGAGAGAGGAAGGACGAAGGGTTTTACAAAACACACATCAATACAAATTGTCGCACGTCAAACAGGATATACATGCATGCATATCCTCGCTGAATATCGGAGCAAAGGGCGACTCGTGAAAAAAAAAAAAAAAAAAAAAAAAAAACAATAATCTCTTTTTCTCGTGCCGACACGAGACGCTTGTCGCGGCCGTTATATATACGAGATCGGCTCGTTAATACCGGTAGTGAGAGGGCGACCTCGGTTCCTCTTTCTCCAATCTCCTCTTATTCATCATCTCTTTTCTCTCTCGCTCTCGCACCTTCGGTTTCGTTCCTTATTCATGGAATTAACACGCCGAAGTATTTATGGATCTTGGCTTTGGCTCATATTGGTCCGCACTCTCGTTTGTATACATAAAATATATACAGGCTTTTCAAGGTCAAATCGAAGGTCCTGAATCTTCAATTTTTTTTTCAGAGTCTTTAAAATTCTAAAAACGCGATAGAGAGTTTTTTTTCTGAAAAAAAATAAAATTACCCATTCGATCATCGCGTCGGTTGGAAAAAAAAAAAAAAAAAAAAAAAAAACAAAAATCGTCAATATTCCCAAAAAAAGAAAAAAAAAACAACATATTAAATGATCGTTTCCTCGCAAAAAAAATAAGTAAAAACTAAAAATCCTGCGTCAAGATATTCGGGAGACATGCGAAAAAGGTCGTTCCATGTGAAACGCCCCATGGACGTATAAATAAATATATAATGCGTTCCCCAGCTCATCTATGCCTTCCTTTTTTTCATCTCTCTTTTGCTCAGCCTGCTCCTTCCCATAGCACGTTTCGATATTGCCCGCTTACTCGAGCTTTTTTCTTTTTCGAGCCAGCGGATTAATTAATGAGGCTCCGGCGCGCCGCGGGGCTCCTGACGGCATTATCCGAGTCACGGGGGGCATAGCAAGATCGAAGGGTGCGGAAAATCATCGCGATATATATATGTATACATTTTTAAATGCGGATACCTGGCCATGTTACATACAACCACAATACATGTATATATATATATCTATAGGTTCTGGGCTTTTCTCACCCTTTCCCGTCGCCCCCTTTCCTTCCCCCCTCCCTTTTGATGCAATATACATCGGTATATAATATACGACAGGGACATGAAAGTTGGCGGCATGTACAACAGCGCTAACCCCAGCTTGTCTTGTAAATATAACAGGTACACGGGTACACCTTTCCATATCCCATCCCAACGATACCAATTACTTATACAAGCCTACCTATATATCTATGTATATTTACACATCGACCTGTCTATAGCGATATAGAGACGTCAGTGTACAAAAGCCCACACCCCGAGAAAACTATACAAAATCGTCCTGTTATTTTATTAACGAACGAGTGTCCAGGCTGCAGCGACACACACACGCACACAAATAATCTTTGCAGACACGGTTACTCAGATTTTAGGCAAAGGAGTTAATTCGGGGCTTTATGTAACTTTTGCGTGAGTTCTTATTTAGAGCTCATTCAATGAGGACAACGAGGATGCACTGAGAAAAAGTATTTCTGCTTACGAATGTTGAGTTGGATGGGGCAAAATAAATTTTTTTTAACAGTTAGGGAATTATTTATTTGAGCCTCTGAATTTTGGCGGAAATGAATATTTGTTGGTAGTTAATGAATTAATCATGTGGTAAAACGGGAGCTTTTTTGATAGCAAAGAAATTTTATGACCATAAACATCTACTGAGTTATGGGAAGTAAAAGCGATCGAACAAAATGAGACTGCAGTTTGCAACATTGGGCTCCAATGAGAAATACATTTTTCTATCGATTTATTATTCGATTTTGAATATCGTGCCAAGTTTCGTATCGTTTTTGTCTTTGAGTCTCAAAAAAAATCATTTTTATTAATTATTCAATGAGAATCGAGCTAATAATTATTTTGAAGGAAATGCTATGCCCAGGAAATTTGATCGTGATGACAAAGTTTTTTTTTCACCATTGACAAATTTTTTTAACAGTTAATGAATGTTCGGGTAAAAGTACCGAGTAAATATATTTCTTTATTGTAAATAAAATGTTTCTTAGTGCGAGGGAACTTGGGAAAGGAACGGACTGAAAAGTGGAACGTCTCATCTCCAGGCTGAGGGAACGAATAATTTGTTTCGCTTACCTTGTCTGTCAGTGTGTTTATCAAATTCTTATAGCGCCTGGTTCGATTCAAAAATGTGAAATTATTGAAGTACCATAAACCTGATTTTACCACCGGTAATTGTCCTTTGCAAAATGAAAGCAGTGTCTGTGAAAGAAACAAGAATTTTTTTAATAATTTCGTCGTGGAAATCGGAAGTCTGAATACCAGAAACACAGCTTTTTCTTTATTCGAACTCAGCAACTGCTAAAAATCTGTTGTAATGTTTTTGTCTCTATAAAAAATGGTAAAGAATTTTTTTTTCGAGCACATTCGATGATGATCAATTCTCCATATATCTCGTGAATTTACGATCGATTTTTAAGGAATATGGAATTTTCGATTGATAGAAAAAATGGAGGAAAGCTGCTGAGAAATTCCATCAATAATATTCAATTTAATAAAATATTTATTATTATATTTAATTATTCTAATTAGTATTTATTTTGATAATATTTATGATAAATCGTTATAATAATTATTCAATTAAACTATATTATTTATTATATAATTAATATAATTAAATTCGATTCGTCATTTTTGAAAAGAGAAGATTCTAAAGTTTTTGCATGAATAAAAAATAAAAAAATGTTTTCTTTTTTTTTTTTTAATTCACTTTCACATTGCATGGTGATTCGTTGGGGATTAAAAATGTTGATTCGAGTATCGAGAGTTACATACCTTTTTCAAGTCTCGCCAATAATATGATCGCATCGTTGCCAAAATTTTTTCAAGGCCCTTGAGGGTGCCATTTTCTGCAATCGTTTTATATAGTTTCAGTAACACATTGAATCCATTTTCTTTACGATATTCGTCTAAGTAGAGTGGATGGTCTGGATCCCATAAGTTGGGCCTTCGCCTATATTCGGTGATGATCGATGTCCATACTTGCTGGTCTTTGTTTGGGAGTAAAGCTGCTGTCGGTTTCATCGCTCTAAATATTTACACTTGTCGAATCTATCGGTGCTGACAGGCGCTAGTTCGCCGAGCAGAATTGTACTGATCGCTCTGTCCACGCGCTAATGAAGCCGAGGCGAGCAAAGAGAACGAGCGAGCTCGATATTAAAATCACCTCGGTTTGTTTATTCCGTGCTTATTTGTACGAGCCCCACCGAGACTCATTGGGGAGATCGTGGAAACGGTTGGAAGCAGAAAAACATTTACTTTCAATCGTGGGTCTCGAGGACCCTTATTTTGAAAAATTCATATCTCCGGTAAAATTCAACGAAAATCATTAAACTTGGACTCATTCTTTTTGTTTATAACCCTCAGGAACCACACTCCCTTTAAGGTCACGAACTCACCGCTCTGGTGCAAATTTCCACTTGGAATTTTCAAAACTCAGTATTTCTTCGATAAATGCATGAAATTAATCTTGGAACCATACTTTTTAGGGGTAAAATATGCCGAGTAATTGATTGCAATGATTTAGAATCTTGAAAAATAAAATTTTACTATAAAAAAATGACGAAATTTGAGAAAAGAATTTTTAAAACCTGTTACACTTGAAATTTTCGTGTGTGCGAATTTGGACCAGTGTAGTGTCTACGGTTTGGGACCCCTAGAGAGCCTGTGAACGAAGGGATGAACGGTATGGGGATTAAGACCCCGGCCTGGGGTAGTTTGTGACCCCAGGTGCCTCGATGAGAGAGTTTAAAATTGAAAAATGTTTGTGAGTCACGATAGCAGAATGATCCCCACGGAGTATCTTAGTCTCGTTTCTTTTTTGTATGCAGTTTGAGCGTTCGGCAGCCTCGGGCTAATTCGGTATGACAAATTGAGACGGTTGTAAAATAGTTCCGGTTTTTTTATTCGCTTCGCCCGGGAGAAAGAGACAGCGGAGAAATACGTCGTCAGAGTCGAGTTTGTGTGCGTGTTGTCTATGATATATAACGAAATTTGGTCGTGGGCGTGTACTGACTAAACGCGTAGAGCCCTCCCGGGTTCGTAATACCTTTTCCCAGTACTACATAAGCTGGGGAGTGAAAAAAGAAGGATAGAGAAGCAATGAGCCACCGTAAAGAGAGAGAGAGGAAGGTTGAGATAGAAAAAGAGAGAGAGCTGACGCTAATGGAATTACTCGAGCTCCCTAGAAGTTTTTAACGGTCGATTTGCCTTGCTCCCGAGTAGAACAGCCTGCACTAAGAGACCCTACGGGCTTACTATGAGAACACGTAGCACACACAGCAAACACGACTTATTCTACATCTATCCATAGATGTGTGTGTGTGTGTGTTCGTTGAGTTTCAGTAATACCCTTAGTTCACGGCTCAGGGAGAAAGCCACCCTTCGGCATCAACCAGCACCCTCTCTCTCTCTCTCCCTCACTCTTTTTCGTCACTTTCACACTCTCGTTTCGTATATACGAACGTTTCGTCACTACGGGGAGGCAAAACTGGCCGCAGATGTCGACCATAAACTCAATTCTACCTACAACGTACATATAGACAGCTTTGAATTCACCCTGACAAAAACTTCCCCAAAGAGATTTTTGCTTTTCCCTTCGATCTTCCCTCTCTCCCTCTCTCTCTCTCTCTCTCTCTCTCTCTCTCTCTCTCTCTCTATATATTGTCACTTTGGTTGTTGATTTCTGCGACCCTCTACTCGTCCTTCCAATTGTCATTTTAATTTCGTTCAAGTCTCATGTGTCCATGTGTTTTGTACGTTTGTATATATGCGTGTGCCCTAGCATTGTGTTTTTCCATGAATACACACCCTTAAATAAATCCATTCACTAGGAGACTCGACCGCACGTGGAGCTCGCACCACCCTCTTCTCTCCCTTCGGGCTTCTCAATACTCATATTAGCTATGTGCTACATTATGTGCTCTATATTTTCCTCTTTGTTCAACATACTGCTAACTGCTCCTCCTACATGCAGGCAAAACGGTGCTTTAACCAAGTCACCCACAAGCTAACAGAGACCCAGGCATAATAACACAATAGAACTGTATTATACAGAGACCCCCAGTTCTTGAAAATGAATCTCGTTTCTTCCATCTCGTCTAATCATCATTTCTGTCTATTTAATTCAACTTTTTTTTTTTACCCAGCCTGCAGCTACATTTTATTTCTCAAATTTTAGCCTCATAATTGTGGATTTTTCGAAAGAAACACGTGCAAATTTTGCGAGGAATACAAAATAGCAAAAAAATTCGTCAAGATTTTTCAAAATATCAAAAGTTTGGATCGCTCAAATGCAACGCAATTCCGATTCATTTTTTTGACCAGATCTCATGATTTTTATTCAATATGTGCTCGAGACAATATCGATTTGAAAATCGATTCCATAAATGTCGTGGTTTTTAAAATTGAAAAAAAAATTAATGGAAAAGTGTGTGTGTGTGTGTGTGTGTGTTTTTATTGGAGCGTAACATGGCGAACTTGAGTGTGATAAAAAAATGGAAAAATTATGAGAACAATTGAGAATTATGAGAATGAAATGCCGAGTCGGTTCTTAAGAATTGTCTTTTGATTCAACGACGCAGCTCGAAAAATGAATAATCTATAGATGCTGGATAGAGATTGTTGGAATTCATTAGGCGACTGGTCGCAAAGCTCATTATCATAAAGTCGAAACGAGCGGCGGGGAGAGGAAGAACCAAAGAAACAAATGAAATAAAATGAGATTTTCTTTGGTCGAATAGCCGACGACGAGGTGGAAGGGGCTTGACGAGAGCCTCGCGGATATCACTTTGCGTTACATTCGTTAAACGCCGTTTATAAACTCCCCGAAACGATTTATGCCGCGGGTACAAAGTCTCCGCTCGCGAACACAACAGTTTCGAAACGATAACATCATTCAACGTTTTTTCTCTCTCTCTCTCTCTCCAGCCTGTGCGTCAATTGCACAATACGTCGAACGATGACGACGACGAGATATCTGGGTCGTTGCGAAGATTATTATTGTGTACACGTTCGGATATATTACACGTGTTATTAAGCAGGTAAAGCGCACTATTGAGAATCGTTCGATACGAGAGACTAACATTTTTCCATGTGACATTTATATTTAGTTGAAATAAAATAAATAATCAAATGAAAAATAAAATTATCAACAAAATAAAAAATAAAATATGGAATAACTCTCTTGGTGCATACTTTCACTTCATTTTTTTTCTGTCTCCAAAGTCACGTGTCCGAGTCTCGGAGAGTTTTCACAGGATAAGGATGAAAACTTTACAGTCTCTTGCGCCGAATGAAACTCAGCACGTCGCGTTTGCTGAATAAATTGTTAATAAAAATGCTAATTTGCAGGTTTCGTTGATCGGAGCCTAAAGCAAAAGGTTTTACATTTATTCGAGACTCCGGCACGTACCGCCAGGATCACTGAAAAAAAAATAATAAAAAAAAAACCAATAACAACAATAACACTTTATTTACATATTTATTTGAAAAATGATTAGAAAACTTATCTGATCTAATAATCGCAAAAATTGTTCGAGCAAATGAAGCAATTGCTTTTTTCGCTAAAATCTCTATACTATTATGCAGCAATGAATAACGATCCTATAGACTCCCCGACACCGGCTTATAACTCCTTGCCAGCAATTACAATCTCATGATTTATACAAATGTCCATTTTTTAAAAATCGTTTCTTCCATTTTTGTCTCCTCGAACGAGTCGATGCAGCGTCGAAGATCGTATCGCTAAAAATTCCTAGAGTGTTTATTCTCAAGAAAATAATTCTACTTGTCAATTTTCGCCTCGGCCTCTTTTTTGTCATTTTATTAAAATTTCGTCTCCAAAATCCCTTGCCCCCCCCCCCTTCGTTCTCCCCTTTTTTTGATACTGCATTAAAAAACGAAAAGAATGAGCCCAAGTTGAACGCTTTTCGTTGAATATTAGCCGTGCTATGAATTTTTTAATATTGGGGTCAATATGACCCCGGAAAAAATATCATGTTGGAGGTTAGACTGCAACGAAATTCCATTATTTTCTTGAGCAGAGCTCGAAATCACTCCCAATATTTCGTCCGGAGGATAAAACGATTTTCTCTTGCGATCAAAAAACTAAATCGATACAAAAAATTGTCATTATTTTTTAAATTCAATAAAAAATTACCGGAAAAAGCATTTTTCGTTGAATCTCAACGTTGCCCACTTCAGAGTCATTAAAAAATGTAAGCTCATCGTTCTAGGCTTTTTTCACCATGATTACTTTTTTTCAAGCACTTTTATATTTCCTTTAGAAATTAGAAGAGAAATTAGATTGTCAAAGTATTTTCTGTGTCCTCTGATGGAACCAAAATATATCGATAACGATTGTAACAAAATTCAAGGCTAACAATCGTGTTGTGTACAATCGAGCGATATGCAAAGAGAGAGAGAGAGAGAGAGAGCTGGGTGAATAGAAAAACGTTTTGGTAAAACGTAACGACGGGGTAAGGGCGAGTTATTGGCATGAAATCGTGATAACACGCCAGATGAATTTTCTGTAAATGTATACGTTGTGTGTGAGGAGGTGGGGGGGTGGTGTGGTGGTGTTGTGGGTGGGTTTGGTTGTTGTATTGATAGATGGCCGATCGAGATGCGATAATTGAAATTCCGCGATTCTATCGCCGCAGAACAGAATCGTTAACGATCACTTGTGCGCTCGCCGCGGCCATCCCTTTTTGCCACAGCAGCTCGCGCGGATCAAACTCTCGATCGGCGTTTAATTAGACGCGGCATTCGCGCAGTGTTCCCTTCATTTTATCGCCCATCCAAAATCGTATACGTATAGAAATATATATATATATGTATAAATGGTTATCGAGGGAGTACTGCGCAACCAAGTGCTCGTTTGATTCACTCGTGATAGGCTCGACGATAAACGCCACCAATGTTTGTCCAGTCCATCTCATTTACTATTCGCATTAGATATGTGTGTGTCCAATTACACATCCCAAACACGAGTTTTCTCCTCTATATGTCTTATTTTTTAATCCCTCTAATTATCGGCCTTAAGGCCATTTGCTGCATTAATTATTTTTCTATTTACATATATATGTAAATTTCACATTTATAATATAATTATTTACATATAATAATAATAATAATTTTCTATTTATCTATCTATTCATATATATTTATATATATATATATAATGTAATTAAATATGATTATAAAATTAATTATATAAATTTTTATATATTCATTATAATAATTTTTGAATCATATTTAATAAAATTATAATTTATTATTAATGATAATTGTGAATTATAATCAAAATTCGAAACTTTATGGGATGTTGTTTTTTTTTTTTTGAATTTTCTCACGAAAATATGGATTCGACTCGAAACTCTCACACATCGTGCACGATTATGTACAACGCAGAATGTATAAATGCTTGAGAGCTACCGTTCGAGCGACTCTTGCGATTTACTGAGCTGTTGGGCGAGCTAGAAACGAGTCGAATTACGAGGATTCGATTTTAATGAATATGAAAAGAAATTTGAGATCCAGGAGAAAATCCACCCTGGATTTTGGCAATGTATATATTTAAATATAATTATAGTTGCGTGACTGAATTGCCCGCGGGAATCGTTTTTTTCTGCGATTTGTTATCTTCGTTATTCGGTCCAATCTTTCGCGTGTTTCAAACTTTGTTTTTTCCTTCACGAATTACAGATATTTTGGCAAATTGGCAAGACAGCGTCTTGCTCGGAAATGTGTGGTTATCGGAAATCGGGGCTCCAGCTTGTGCATGTGTAAATATGTATAATGAAGCGCCCTGTATTTACTAATTAGAGGCTCCGGGCGTGTGAACAAAACGAGTCGACCGTATTTTAGTTTACAATATGTTGGCGGCTGTCCAGTCGAGCATGAAAAATGAAACATTTTTTTTGGATAACCAAAAATCAATGTTTCCACTAAACGACTCTATTTTTTTCTAATTTATTTATTTCATTCTCGGCTCCGATAACGAATATGACAAAATTACCTTAATCAATTATATTTTAAAGATTTGAGGTCACGCACTCACCATACTAGGGCAATATTGCACTTGGACTTTTAAAAACTTTGTATTTCTTTGATGAATGCATTAAATTAATCTTGGAACCATACTTTTTAGGGGTAAAATATCCTGAGCAATCGATTGCAATGATTTTGAAAATAAAAAATTGAAATTTTATCGTCGAAAAATATAAAAATTTAAGAAATGAATTTTGAAAACCTGGTATACACTTGAAATTTCAGAATTGACTATCACCGTACAACGTTTCAATTCCTCGTCCCATTTTTTTCGGTTTTTTTTTTTTTTTTTTTTTATTTTTTTTGTTTTTTTTTTTTTTTTTTTCCAAGAGCTTCCTCCTCCTTCCCTCGTAGCCGTTCCTCCCGAGGATGAAAATAATCACTAATTACAGAAATCCAACAATACGTAAAGGCTCGATCCTTGCATAGAAAAATAAGAATTGAAGGATTTTAATAATGGCGTGAAATACTTTATTTGTTGTTTGTGTGGTCTGGCTGGATTGAGAGGGAATAAATAGTTGTAATTGGTGAAACACGCCACGAGCATTTTTCCCATTATTTACATAGCAATGCACACTCGCGCGTACATGCATTATGAGCACATAAATATTATTCTCTAATTAGAGCGAAAAGTCCGAGATAAAAAGTGCTTAAAATTCTTCGTGGCAAAATATAATGTGGGCAAAAAGGAATGAGCGCTTTCGACATAATTGTCGACAGTTCTCCGCAGCTTTATCTTTTTTATTTCTTCCCTTTTGGAGGCGATTGGAATCCTGACCCAAGGAGCAAGCTGTTGCTACTGCAATCATCAAAAATCAGAAGCGAAGTTGAGTTGAAAAGAGAGAAAAAAAAATGAATAAAATTTTTTTTCTTTTTTAATAAATAAAAAAATTAAGAATAATTGCCGAAGGAAAAATATGTGATAATTATTTATTCTCAATTTCGGACACACGAAAGCAGCCCACCACATTTTTTCTTTCTCATCATCGGATAAAGAACAGATATGGGCTAATAAAATTGTACGAATAATAACACGGAGATCAAAAAAATTGGAAAATAATGCAGGCTGGCCAAGTCTCGTCGCTTCTCTTTTCTTCCGATACTCCAAAGCGAGAAGCCATTAAAATAAAACTTCTCTTGCTGCCTTGAATATAAAGAGAGTATTCATTAAAACCAGTTCTCTGAGCACTTTTTAAAATATACATTTATAAATACGATTACCCATGGACTCGAAGGAGCAAAGAGAGAAAAGGAGACAAGGAAAAAGAGAAATTCTTCCTTGTTTCTCGTTTTTTTTTTTTTCTTCAATTTTTTTTCTTCCTCTCTCCTCCAAGTGGAAGAAGAAGATTCGATACGCATCGCGTCGCTTCGATCGACCGGATACAATTAGACTCGGTTTAACGGTGTAGGAAAACGCGATGTGCTTTACGATTCGTCCACCAACGCGTATCAACTCTATACAGACACACATAACATAAAAGCCTGATACTCATACCATTGTAACGTTCTCCTTAATAGCAAAAACAATTCCTGTTACTATTTTACCCGCGCGAACATTCCACTTTTCCTAATTATTCTTCCAACTATTTCGAACCTTATTCCTCCTCATTTAACCATATGAAATCGACTTCCTTTCGCACTTAACACGATCCCAAGACTATACTTTTCTTTTGGAATAGCCAATCGTCGTTAACCCGTAGGCACCACACTGGTGCAAATTTGCAGCCACGAAAATTTCAAGTGCAACAGATTTAAAAAATTCCTTTCTTCGATTTGGCCATTTTTCGACAATTAAATTTCATTCTTTTAATTTAAAAATCATCGCAATCGATTACTCGGGATATTTTACCCCTAAAAAGTATGGTTCCAAGATTAATTTTCTCGATTCATCGAAGAGATAAAAAATTTTAAAAAGTCAAAGTGAAAATTCGCACCAGTGTGGTGAGTGCGTGCTTTCTACGGGTTAAATTTTAATTAGATGGACAATTAGTCAGGCTTCGATGTCTCGTGTCTCAAGAATGAACAATCGAGTTCAGTCTCGACACTAATTTCCACAATTATATGAAATTGTAAAGCCAATTTTATGCGTCGTGTTATTTTTTTAATTTTTATCAAGAAATCACGGAAATTGGAATGATTTTTCAATGAAAAATGTGGTAATCGCCAGAGCCAAAGGCTTTTTGCTTGCATAGAAGTTCTCTCGTCTTCGCCCTTGTTCGATCGAGTGTACTTCTCTGAGAAGTATGTACAAGCAGTAGCGAAACGTCGTCGGCGGTGTAACGGCGTAACGCATGCTAAACACGATAATCGAAATAAATTCATTAGGTTGGGCGATCGAGCGCGTCGGATTCGTTCGATCGAGCGTGAATAACCAAACAGCTCCGATCCAACTTTGCTACTGTATGGGTTTCGTATGTGTTACCGAAGGAGAACTTGGCATGGTCTATAGACGCACACACTTTCATTTAAAGCCACCGCGATAATCGAGGCTAAGTGGTCGACTCGAGTTTCCATCAGTATCGCGTATAACTCGTACGAAATCAAAAGCAACAGTCATCGTAAAAAACAACCTCATTAATCAATCAATTTTTTTTTCTCCGACCATAAGCGCGTATGGAATCCAACGAGCCAAGTAAAAACTCGATTATCGTTGTAAACTTCGTTTCATTTTTTTATTTCAAACCCGCATTCCTCCAAAATTTTATTTATTGAAAAATATATTTTTTTTCTCTTCGAGTATCCAACTCCTCGGAATTTTTCTCTCGCCCCTCGACGATTTACCCATCGACAGAAATCATTGAAAATTGTGGTTAAATTTTTATTTTAATACATTATCAAAATAAATATTTTATTTTTATTTTAATCATTAAAATTAAACAATTGAAAATTTCACCAATCTTTTCTTTATAATTATTAAAATTAAATGATGGAAAATTTGAATTATATTCTTATTTTTATTCATTATCAAAATAAATATTGTATTTTCATTTGAATTATTAAAATTGAATGATTGAACATTTTAATTGAATTTTCATTTAAATTGAAAAATAAAAGAATGTGTTTTTTTGCTTTTTTCATTATTTTTTAAAGAAAGAAAATCATTTTTGTCTCGAGATTTTGCCTGGTCAGAGTGTTGGTTTTTTCACTAGTTCTGTTGCGTATCGATAAAAAGATTCTTCCTGGATTTCTATAGATTGTTAGAGTGATTAAGGTAGTCGAGCCGAATAGTTGCTCATTCGTGGGGTCGAGAGAGACAGAAAAAGAGTAAATGGAAGGCAATGCACAAAGTGTGTTCTACTACATATTAAACGTAAGTACTGTGTTATAAGATGGAGTCTATCTTGGCTCTTGGCAAAGCCCGTTACATGCAACTAAAACACGCGAACATCTCGAGCGTAACAGGAATGAACTCATGGCTCGACGAGCACACGAAGAAAAAAGAAAAAAAAAGAGAGGAACAAAAAAGGAAACAGATCGTACATGTAATGGACGCAAAGCGAGGCATGATTCTCGTTCCTTACTTATCGAGAAAAATACTCAAGCGTCTTTCTTTTTTCACCTGCTTTTTATTTCCTCAACAATTTGCCTCCAATCGGACAAATAATCGGCAAGCTTGCAAGGAACGCAGTAAATACCATAGCGTTAACATAAAAATCCATTTTATGCATTATAATCATGCTGCTAATATTTTCGATTCTTTCGACATCCATTTAACTTTCTCTCGCATTCCGTTTATCGACTATTACATTCTCGGTATCCACGCACCGTTATTTATCGTTCGAATCAATTATATTTTCATTTTTCCTTCAAAAAATAACAAATGACAATTTGATCGTCCAAATGGAGTCCGCAAAATCCCTGAATAGATTCCATGGAGCCTCATTCTTTCCATTTTCTACAGGATCCATTTTTTTTTGTACAAAACATACGTTCAGAGGCGACAGTCAATTGTAAATTTTGATTTTCAGTTTTTCCCACATACGAATCGTTTCCTAACCCAAGTTGATGAAATACAAGTTTTTACAAATTGACTAAAAAAAAAAATACTCTAATCTCAAGATCGTCCGAGGTAATATGTATTTTTTATATAATAACATTTAGGCACGTTTCAACGCGTAGATACCACACCGGTGCAAATTCGGCGCCACGAAAATTTGAAGTATATTTCCAAAATTCCTTTCTTCAATTTGGCCATTTTTCGAGGATCAAATTTTATTTTTCAATTTTCAAAATCATTGTAATCGATTACTCAGGATATTTTACCCCTAATAAATATGGTCCCGAGATTAATTTCATGCATTAATCGAAGAAATACTAAGTTTTTAAAAATCGGTGTGCAAATTTGCACCAGTGTAGTGAGTGCGTGCTACCTCAAAGGGAGTGTGGTGTCTAGCGGTTGAGAATCTCAACCATTTAGAGATCGAAATATTTGATTGTGATTTTTATGAATAAATATCTCGACTTGTACATTTTTATGTGGTAAAAATTAGAAGGAATTTTATCGATAGAAAATGTCGCATACAAGGTCCTTAACGTAAATGAAGAATAAGATTTTACGATGTTGTCGAGTATCGATCCGATCCACTTGAATTCTTTCGTTTTTTTCATTGCTTTTTTTTGTTTTGTTTTCCTCCGGCGCTTATTATAATCGCCTTTCAGTGTGATATTGTTGTTATGATTATATTAAACGTCATCCCATAAATATGATAATTATGGTTGGACCTCATGGACCGTTGTTACGACTGCGGTCCCGGAGGGGGGATTTGGCTCAGAAAAAAATTGAATCTCAAGGCAGGGAGAGGCTCAGAGAGCGACTTAATAATACTTTGCTACGTTAGCCTAATGGGAGCTGCGAAGCGTGTGAGCCTACTGATTTACCGAGCGCTCTCTTCACCCTTTCGCCACTATGGGCCTCCACTCGCATTTTTATCTTCTTCGCTTTTGGCCTTTTTTTTTCCCGCGAGACGCGAACCTGTTTCTTGGGAGAAACATCGCACCTCGGCAGGACGAGGATTTCACACGAAATCAGGATTATTTACATTTATGAGAAAAACTTTATTCAACGAGGTGAACGCAATATTTTATCATCCGCGATACCGGCTAGTGAACGTCGTCAGATTGAAAAATATTTTTTCACTCACGTAACAAATGACAGAAGATTTTTATTCTGAATAAAAAAATTTCCATTACCATTTTTCGAGTTTCTTCGAAAAAAAAATGTATACATTATTTTTTCAAGCATTTTTTTAATCGTCATAAAATGCATGGACGCGGATGCTTTGAGAATTTACGTTTCGTCTGTTTTTTCGTAAATTTATTTCGGCAAAAAAAAAATGATGAACGCCGATGCGGGGATGAAATCTTAAAGAAATTCGGTAGTAGGAAAACTTTGGGCATGCGAGTTGATTATTATTCGAAAAACGCGACGACTGCGTCGAGGCAGGGAGTAAAGGACGTGGGGTGTAACGGTAGAGGGCGGGAAAGGCGGAGGAGGGAATCATAATAAATGGTTTAAGAACTTTTCAATCGGTATGGGTGGAAAGAGAAAAAAAGAGGGAGAGTGGAGACGCGGAGCGCGCGCGTCGATGGGCCGCTTTACCCCGGTCAATCTTTTTTTTCAGGCTTCTCAATTTTTTTGTTTTTTTTTTTTCCAATTATCTCCGGTATTCTGTTCCTCGCGTTTCTCGTTTTCTTTTTTAACTCTCCTCGTTCTCACAACCTATTTCTCCCTCCCAACTCCCCTCTCAAACGTTTTCTTGGTGTTTTGTTTTGTTTTTTTTTTT